>JAGKTI010004683.1:19234-49148 GCA_018397915.1 Birgus latro | reverse complement strand
TGTGTGTGTGTGTGTGTGTGTGTGTGTGTGTGTGTGTGTGTGTGTGTAATCTATGTTGGTGTTAAAAAAAAGATATAATTATCATATAAGAGAATAATAAGCTGTACTGTAATATATGAAATACATCATTAAGGTAAAGGTGGTAGAAAGCCTCCTACTTTAACGAGAATAAGGCTCCGACACGACCTAGCTGGTAGCCCCACCTTCACTACCTTTCCAGCAGCTCCCATCACTGCCTTCCTGCCATTGCATCATCCACATCTTGCTGGCAGTCCTCCCGTCATTGTGGTACCAGACCACCTTCTCTGGCAGCTCCCACCACTACTTCCAGTGAACCCTACTACAGTACCTTTATTTTGGTGAACCCTACAACCATGACACAGAATCCCCACACCACATCAGAAGGCAGCACTCCCTCTCTCCACCATCCTTCACCACAACCCCACCTTACTTGCTGTCTCTCATCCAGCACAGTTGCCACTCTCCCTGCCTGGTGTTCCTCAACTTCTTTTGTATATTACTAGGAATACATCATGTGACTGGGTAATAAAATGTGCATAGTTCAAACATACATTGGTGGTTTGATTGTTGATTCTATGGACTGTTTTATCAGCAAGCAAAATTTAATTATAGGATAACCATTATTTGCTTAAAGTGTTAGTTGTATTTTGATGTACTCTCGATTCCAAAATGTACAGCCTACTGCCACTTATGAAAATGTCTTGTTACCTTTTTTCAAATCTAGCATAATGAATTACTAAGTTGTTGTGGTGAGGTCACTTTAGTCTGGTGGTCATGTTGTGCTTGTGAGGTGCAGTAAAGGTGGGCCAGGGACACCAGTGGAATTAGTACTGTAATTGCTACTAATTTGAGCTAAGCTGAAATTAGTGAACTTAGACCACTATGATTAATTGATGTGATATTTTGAATGTGAATTTATATAATGATAGAAAAATAAAAATGTAGATTAAGACTAAGCAGCTAGTTTAATGTACCAGTTGTGTCCCTGCTAGCCTGCATCTTGAGAGACTGTGCCATGATTAGGTAGCAGTGAAACTATTTTGTGGTCATTGTGAGTTGTGATAGTACCAAGTTTTCTCGTTAACTTGTTTCCTTCTCTCTCTTTTTAAGGTTTAGCTGGAGAGCCCAGTTATGTGACCACAATTTTTGTCACAGCAATGTTTTACCCCTGCATTGTAAATATATTACTTGTCATATTTTATATTTTACAATTATTCTACTGCCTTAATAAAACTTATTTCCTATGGAAATTATATTTGTCCAATATTCTTATATGTTCATCCATTGGAAAAACATTTGACAAATGTGATAAAGTTTACCACAGTATCTATAAATCATCTCAACAGTTTTTTGTTGTATAATCATTGAAATTTTATTGTATGTTCCATCCATCCATCCATCTATCCATCATCCAATCCTACGTTGCCCCATGAGGAGCGTAGAAGCCCGGGGCTGTATGTTCCCATATACTTATTAACACACTGCTACTTGAACTGCAGTTAATCCCCTGGCCAGCCATATATTCCCCCCCCCCCACCCAGCTGAATTAATCCCAGCCAGCCTAAAACCAATAGAAAACAATTTGAAAATCAGATTACCAGGAATGGATTGTAAAGGCATTTAAATCCCCCAGCTGACAACGTGCAGGTCTCTGAACCTGATTGTTGTCGTTTCTGCAGGTTGTGCTTTCTTTTGCCATCGTCATTTTGCTTCTTGGACAATTTTTCATCATATAAAGGTTTTGTTTTATGTCATGGAATCAGAGCATATTCTGTGTGGTAATTCATTACAAAATCAGAGAAGAGAACAATAGAAGAATTAGAATTAATATGTGGCACACTTCAATATGATAGCAACAGTCTCCAAACTGGAGACATGTGGGTGCATTACAGGCCATAAGCTGTCGGCTGGGTATTTATAAAACATATATTTTGTATATGATGTGGTAGGTGGGGGCGCTCACCATCCACTCACTCGATGTAGTGCTGCTCTCGGGTGACTGCCCTTTCCTCTCTTCCTTCCTTCCTCTTCTTTCTTTCCTTCACTCATTCCTCTTCTTTCTGCCTATTTTCTGTCTTTCTTTCCTTCATTCTTTTCTCTTCTTTCTGCCTATGGGTGACTCTACACTGAGTGACAAGCGAAATGGTTTCCTGTACACCAGGAAACCATTTACTATGCTGGGTGGTAACCATATAACCAAATTATGGCACCTGGTGGTGTAGTAGCTAATTAAGGGGCTCCAGTCGGATTGTGCCGGTGCAGGTTTATATCCAAGGGGTGGTTGGGGTTTATTGCTCATGTAATGCCACTCAGGGATGAGTGAGGCTTGTCACTCTCATCTTAAATGTCAGGACCAACTTGCCTAGCCCTGGGCTCCTATGCTCCTCATGGGGTGACACAGGATTAGATGATGTGTGGATGGATAGATATTCTGTAATGGTTTCTGCTGTATCCACAGCTTTATTGTGTAGACATCTAAGTTGAAAAATATATTTTGCATTGTATGCATCCCTGACAGCATTATGGTATCTGGCTATAGTTAGACAGATCGATGTTGAAGGTATGTAGATGCTGTAGTTCGTGTGTGATAGGAATTTAGGAATGGGAATATTAATTACAAAGACGTCATGCTGTGATGAAGTCTGCTTTTGGTGGGATCTAGTTAGGTTGTTTTTATGAGTTTGATACTGTTGTAATACAGAAGCTCTCTGATGAAATATTTGAACTTTCTTCAGTGTTTGTTGTGGCTGGTGGGGATGCCCAACATCCACTCACTCAATGTAGTGCTGCCTTTGAGTGACTCTGCACTGAGTGACAAGACAAATGGTTTCCTGGTTTACAGGAAACCATTTATTACATTGGATGGTAACCATATAACCATAATACACATGGGAGTTTAATGACCTAAGATGCTCCAACTAAATTGAGTCTCTGAATGGAGCAGAAAATGTTTGGATGATGATGACGATGATGACATTTATTGTCGAGGTGGCAGTTAGGGACATCCATTATCCATTCAATCATTGTAGTGCAACCATTTGGTGACTCTTGCCAAATGGTTTCCTGTAACCCAGGAAACCATTTACTACATTAGCATTAGGTGGTAACCTTATAACTTATCCATGTGGTTGGGAAGAAAGTCTGTTAACCCTGTGGTCTGTGTGGGCCTGAGGGCAAAAAGAAAGAGGGTGGCAGGATTAGTGTTCTCTCACCCTTCATTAAAAAGCTTCAAACCTGGGTTCTGTGCCAGTCAAGGACCCAGGAAGTTTGGGTAGCTTTGTACAATTAATGCAGGAGAATGGAAACCATTGTGTTCAAGAAGCAAGATACAGTATAGTATGATAGTTTTGTGTGAACTAAAGGTTAAAGGAAGCAAAGTGGTTGAGTAGGAGGGTGTAAAGTGTGTAAGGTTAGGTATGTGTGTGCATGGCTGGTGTTGTAGAGTTGCATTGTTGATTGATAAATGGCAGAGAAGAAAGAAAGAAAGATAATAAATATATCAACTTGCAGCAAATGTATGTTAAGTTTAAATGTTAGATGGTTGGCACTGGTATTCCATATGTGCCTTGTAATAATGGGAAGAAGAGAATATGTAGTAAAGAACGAAACTCTCAGAATGTTGAACGAAGCCCAATCAATAATGTGCTTTTAATGCTGTTGGCAAGAGGGTGGTGAGAGGACAGTGTAGAGGCTTATTTGATCATGTAATTGTAGTATGCAAGGTAAACCTGAGAGGAGTGTGGAGGTTAAAAGAAAAGAGCAATGCTTGGACAGAAAGACAGAGTAAAGAAGCTGAGAAACAGTGCAGTAACAGATGAATATAGTACCAGGTAAAAATAGTGAAGACTAAAAGAATTGGGAGCATATGGATTTGGAAAATTCATTGAGCGCATGTAAAGTGTGTTTGGTTAGGAATACTAAAGCCGCATGTGATGTTCTGGGGTTGCAAGGACTGAAAAGAGTACAGTAAAAATGTTTATCTATCTGTCTATTGCCAGACATCTTCTTCCCATAAGGGGTGGTCTATGTTGTCCTGTCCCTCACCATTTCACTGCTCTTCCCTCAGCTCACAACCCCCTCTCTCTCATATACCTCTCCACTTCATCCCTCCATCTCATCCTCGGCCTCCCCCTTTCTCTCCACCCCTCCACCTCATTCACATACTCTCCTCATTAGTCTCTCACTCTCCATCCTCTCCACATGGCCAAACCACCTCAGTGTATTTCTCCTAATGCTTTCTGTCGCATCCACATCCACACCACAATGCTCCTTTACTTCCTCGTTTGTCAGTCTGTCTCTCCATGTAACTCCACATGCTTCTCTCAAATAACTCATTTCCACTGCTCTCACTCTTGGCTTGTGTCCTTCCAACCAGGTCAAAGCTTCACTTCCATATGTTAGAGATGGTATCACAGTACTGTCATGCAGCAACTTTTTTACTTCCATGCTCACTTCCCAACTTCTTAGCACTGCTTTTAAAGAGCCAGCAACCTTTCTTCCTTGTTGTACCCTTTCAAGCATTTCATCCTCCAAACTTCCTCCTTACTCATCACACTACCCAGTTACTTACATGCACTTACATTTTCCATTTCTTCATCATCCAGCCTCATTGTACAATCAGTGACTTCCTTTCTCTCAAAGACCATAATTTTACTCATCCCTACATTCACCTTTAGATTCCATTCCTTACACATTCCCCCAGACTCATTCACCAAGCTTTGCATTTACCCTTTGTCTTCACTTAACAATACAGTATCATCTGCAAACAACAGTACAGGAAATTTCCAAACGCTGACCCCTCTCAATAGGGCCACTCCAATATTCACTGCCCTACCTTGTATCTCTTTTATAACCTCATCCATATACAGATTGAACAACCATGGAGATGACACATCCTTGTTTCAATCCAACATTCAGATAGAAAATTTCATTTGGTTCACTATCTACGTGCACTGCAGCCTTAGCTTAAAAAACAAAAAAAACAAAAAAGGGCCCTGTGTATTTCCCAGCCACCACCCCGGAGAGTTCAGAGCCGAAAGAGCCACCAAAAACACACTTGGGCCTGTATTTTGTGCCAGTTAAGGAAGCTCCCAAACACCTCTTCCTTGGGAATTTATTTCTGGATATGGGTGGCTAATTTTCTTTTGTATAGTATATATGCGGAGTGTAGCAATACTAGAAGGATTTATGTCACATAGAAATGGACAGCAAGATGTAATAAACAAAATTCTGTACTATATATTGCTTAGGAAAAGGAGTCAGAGGGGTTCCTCAGCCGAGTATGGGTCCAGAACCTCCTCATATGAAAAATTTGCTTATGTGTTATGGCATTACATGATTACCTAACCACTGTCTCTGTTTCCCCTGTTCAAAAATTATTGTCTTGCGTGATTTATATCTTGAAATTTGGGAAAATTGCAGATGTAGCTTCAAAAATCCTTATTTATGATGTGCAATTCAAGGGTTTTCACATTTTCCTTACCAATCACTTAAAATTTTACAGTACAGGTATAACTACTATAATCAAAATTGTCACGTTGAAAAGTAGTGTACAGTGATACCCCGATATACGATACCCCTAGATGCAATACCCCGGTTTAGCAATGGGGGTACAAGTACTGTACTACCAGACCTCGTTACACAATGGCCGAGTCCCGGTTTAACGATGGGCCCTCAGATGTCCCGTCCACAGGCGATAGGCCAAAATTTTGAATTGTGCGCATTCCCGTGGCCAGCTGAGCCTGCCCACCTCCCAGGATGCACAGAAACTCTCGTGCAGGCCCCACTGCCATCGCTTACCCCACACTCACTAATATAATTCTTCTCGCACTGGCCATCTCAGAGTAAGGAACTCTCTTAGCTCACCCACCATGCATCGTGTTGTGCCACCACCGTTACACAAGCTGCTATCGTAGTGCATTGTGACTGTGTACAAGCAGTGCCGTGAGTAGAGCAGTGATGCTAATCATGTGTGGAGTGTAATATTGTGTGAATTTTAGCCTAAATAAGTGTGATCACATCTGGTAAGGTTGCTGCACATGGTGGGGCTAATAGTGATGCTAGTTGAGGCCCTAGTCGGGGTGGTAGGTGGCCTACTAGTGTTGGTGCTGGTGAGGTTCCCGCGAAGCATGTGCATAAAACTGTGTCCGTAGAAGTAAAGCTAGATATTATTAAGCGCCACAACATAGGCGAAGGTGCGTGTGCCATTACCTCAGCTCTCCACCTGGCCCAGTCGACTGTCTCCACCAGTCATCAAGAAGAAGGAGGCCATCAAGGCTGCCGCTGGGGAGGTTGCAACCTTATCCGCCTCCTGTATCACCCGCCAGAGAAAGCCTGCGATGGAGGAGCGGAGTGGATGCCACACATGTGAGTGGAAGATCAGAGCCGGCAGAAGACCGCCATGAGCCAGGCAATTATTTGCACTAAGGCTCTCATGCTATGGACAGAAACCAAGGTAAGGCAGGATCTTGTTGATAGCAAGACCTTCAAGGCGAGCCATGGGTGGTTTGACCGGCTCAATAGGCGAGCTAATCTCCGTCACGTGAAGATGTACAGTTAGGCGGCGAGTGCAGATACGGTGGCGGCAGCAGAGTTTCCTGACAAACTGAAACACATCATTGCGGAGGGTGGCTACAGTGCGAAGCAGGTCTTGAATTTTGACTAGACTGGGCTCTTTTGGAAGAGAATGTCCTCCAAAACATATCTTGCAGCAGAGGAAAAGTCTACACCAGGATTCAAGCCCTCGAAGGACCGGCTGACACTCCTGTTGGGGGGGTATGCCTAAGGCGACCACAAGTTGAAGCCACTCCTTGTCTATCACTCCGAGAACCCCAGGGCTCTGGTGGGGTATGTTAAAGAGAACCATGGGGTGATTTGGAAGTCGGACAAGAAGACCTGGCTGACTTCCGATATCTGTTCATTATATTTCCGCTCGTACCTCTCTTGTGTCCTGAAGAGGTATGCCTCACGGGAGACTCTGGCGAACAGATTTCTCATGGTGGTAAACAACGTGCCTAGCCACCCTCCTGCGATGAAGGAATGGGTAAGCAACATAGAGGTGGCGTTCCTGCCCCCCAGCACCACGTCCTTGTTGGAACCGATGGACCAAGGAGTGATTGCAGCATTCAGAGCGTATTACCTCCGCCGCACTATGCAGCAGTTGGTGAGGGTCTGTGACAGTGATGTCAGGACAAGAGTGCAGCAGTTCTGGAAGGGCTATAATATACACCATGCCCTAGAGAACATCACTACAATGTGGCCCGAGATTAGCCAGGCCACCATGAACTGTGTGTGGCGGAAGCTGTGGCCAGAGTGCATGCACTCCTTCACCGGCTTCCCTGAGGGCGTGCAAGCTCTGCCGGTGCAGCGTGTGCAGCAGGACATAGTGGAATTGTTGCACGAGGTGGTCTTCGGGGAGGTCGAT
Source organism: Birgus latro (assembly GCA_018397915.1). Taxonomy (NCBI): domain Eukaryota; kingdom Metazoa; phylum Arthropoda; class Malacostraca; order Decapoda; family Coenobitidae; genus Birgus; species Birgus latro. The sequence continues at coordinate 41,704 of JAGKTI010004683.1, read as the reverse complement.
GAGGATGATGTGGTGGAGGTCCTTGAAAGCCACAGGGAGGAGCTCAGCAACGGGGAGCTTCTCAGTATGGAGATACAGTAAAACCTCGATATAACGGACTTCAGTAGACCGGAATTCACTTTTATCGGACTCGAGGAGCTACCGGACTAAACCCCTATATATCGGAAAAAGTCTGATATAGCCAGAAAGCAGTCCAGACTGCCTGACAACTTCAGCTATGTTTACCACAATAAGACAAGTAAAAGACATGTTTTTCAGTGCATAGTACAGTATTATTATACCATTTGATTAATGTAGTGAAGGAATAACACAGTACAATACTGCAATGGTGGTGAAAACTGCGGATGCAATCCGGACTAATGTCTGATATATTGGAAAAAGTCCGGAATAGCAGGGGTAAGTCCGGATGTCGCTTTTATCGGAAAATCGCATATTTCGGACTGGCCTGAGCCCCAATTAGTCCGTTATAGTGAGGTCTTACTGTAGTGTACACTGGTCTTCTGGGAGGTCGATGAGGATGACATGGAGGAGGTCCTCGAAAGCCACAGGTAGGAGCTCAGCAACAAGGAGCTTCTCAGTATGGAGATACAGCGGGCGCACCAGGAGGCACAGGAGGAGGAGGTCATCCCCGAAGTGTGAGCTCTCAATATGACAATCCTGAGGGAGATGCTAATGAAGCTGGACAAAATAATTGCACTGATGCACACACACGACCCTTTCCCAGGACGAAGCAGGGATGCAGCCAATCAGCTGGAGGAGGGGATAAAGGTGTACAGGACGATGCTGGAGGAGAAGAGGGTGACAAGGCAGACAACAATCATTGCCTTCTTCAAACAGGCCCCCACCATGCCAGCAAGCCTCGAAGGATCTCCCCAGCCTTCAACCAGCAGAGCATCTCTCTCGCCATCGACCAGCAGAGAAATACCCAGGGTCTCCTCCCGCCAAGGACGTGCTCGGCCTGTAGTGCTAGACCTAACCTCCGGCCGATCCCCGTCTCCTGTGTCACCTGTGTCTCCACTAAGGCACTCCGCCACTCCATCGCTGCCTTCCATGCCCTGGCCACCATCTCCCTCACCACTTCGGCCACTGTCTCCATCTCCCTCGCCACGACATGAGCCACCCCAACTGACACCATCGTTACCTCATCAGTCGTCACAGCGGCAACCCTCACCACCTCACCGGTCATCGCAGCTGTCTCCCTCACCACCTCCTCTGTCATCGCATCACATTTCATCGCCACCACCTGAACCATCGCATCACACCCCATCGCCACCACCTGCCTTATCACATTGCACTCCATCACCAGCCGCTACAACCACCCCACCTTGCAAGACTTCCCCCCCCCCTCCCTCCCTCCCTCTGACCCTCCCCTGGAGATGTGGTTTTAGGGCTTTGAGGAGGAGGATTGAGTGGTAGGGAGCACCACATGTCCTCTAGCTGCAGGGGGGGAGGGGGATAGCAAGGATGATGACCAGGACTGGACATGGACTTACAAGAAGTAAGTGATGAGAGGTGTTTTATATTTTCTTACCTATTCCTTATGGTTTTCAGGCTTTATTTGTTTTTTTTTTTTTTTTAATGCAAAGAAGAAGGAACCAAAGGCCATGGGCCCACATACTGTTCCCTCCAAGAATAAACAAAAACAACACAAGAGAGCCAAATTCAAGATCTGTTCATTTCGAGATGCCTGAACACAGTGTTTGAAAGACTGGAGATCATAGGAAGTAGGAAATACAGACAGAAGAAGACAGTTCCAGAGTTGACCAGTTGCATAAATGAAGGACTGGGAGTAACGGTTAACTCTTGCATTAAGAGAGTTGGACAGAAAAGTATGGGAGGTTGTTGCCAGACAGGTACTACGAGCCCGTCGTAGAGGAGGAGGGATGCAAGCAGACAGTTCAGAGGAACAGTGGCCATTGGAGTAGCGATAGAAAAGAGATAAAGATGGAACAGTGTGGTGAAGAGACAGGTTGAAGGGAGCTAGTAAGAGCAGGAGAGTTAATGAGACGAAAAGCCTTTGACTCCACCCTATTGAGAAGGGCTGTATGTGGGGATCCTTCCCACACATGAGAGTTGTACTCCAAAAAGGGGCAAATAAAACCCGTGTATAAAGTCAACATCTGTGCAGGGGTAAAGAAGGTTCGGAGTCAGCTTAGCACACCTAATCTCTTGGAAGCAGATTTCACAAGAAATGTAATATGTTCTTTCCAAGATAAATCCCGAGTGAATGAAACCCCAAGCATATTCAAGGATGATGTAGGAACGAGCCGGACATTATTAAACATCAGCGGGTACTCCTGTGGAAGGTTTTGTCGGGTTGATAGGTGTAAGAACTGAGTCTTTGATGCATTAAAAACAACAAGATTATTTTTACCCCAGTCAGAGATACGAGCCAAGTCAGACATTAGGTGTGCCATAGCCTTATCCCTTGTTTGTTGAAGTAACTGCTGAGATGGGCGTTGCAGGAACCGAATGGAAAGGTGAAGGGTGGAATCATCAGCGTATGAGTGGATAGGGTTAAATGTACAGCATAGAAGGTCATTGATGAATAAACGGAAGAGAGTTGGTGATAGGACAGAGCCCTGAGGAACACCACTGTTGATAGATCTAGGAGAAGAGCAGTGGCCGTTTACAACAGCGGCTATAGAACGACCAGAAAGGAAGCTAGAGATGAAGGCACAGATAGAAGGATAGAAACCATAAGAGGGCAGTTTAGAAATTAAAGATTTTTGCCAGACTTGATCGAAAGCCTTTGAGATGTCAAGCACAATGGCAAAGCTTTCGCCATAGTCCCGAAAGGAGGATGACCAGGAGTCTGAAAGGTAGATGAGAAGATCGCCAGTGGATTGTCCCTGACGGAACCCATACTGACGATCAGAAAGAAGGTTGTGATAGGAAAGATGCTTTAAAATTTTTCTGTTAAGTGTAGACTCGAACACTTTTGAAACACAGGATATTAAAGCAATTGGACAATAGTTAGAGGGTTGGGAATGGCCACCCTTCTTTGGGACTGGCTGAATGAGAGCAAACTTCCAGCAAGAAGGAAAGGTTCAAGTTGATAGATAAAGGCAAAAGAGTTTACTTAGGCAGGGTGTAAGCACAGAAGCACAGTTCTTGAGGACAACAGGAGGGACCCCATCAGGACCATATGCCTTGTTAGTATTGAGGCCAGTGATGGCTGAAAATACATCAGCTGAAGAAATTTTAATGTCAGCCATGAGGAAATCAGAGGGGGGAAGTGATGGAGGAACAGCACCGGAATCGTCTAAGGTGGAATTGGAGGAGAAAGTCTGAGCGAAGAGATCAGCTTTATCAGTAGAAGAAATAGCTAGAGAGCCATCAGAGTAGAAAAAAGGAGAGAAGGATGATGAGGTGAAGTTGTTAAAAAAGTTTTTGGCAAGGTGCCAGAAGGAGCGTGAAGAATTCGAGTTGGAGAGTTGGGAACATTGAGTGCGGATAAAAATATTTCTAGCAGAGCGAAGAACAGACTTAGCACGATTCTGGGCAGAAACATAAGAAAGATGTGATTCAGGGGTGGGTTGGCTCCGGTACCTTTTGTAGGCCCTCTCCTTGTTGTGGACAGCATTAGAACAGGCATGATTAAACCAAGGCTTTCTTGCATTAGACAAAGGATATGAGAAAGGAATGTATGCTTCCATGCTCGAAAGAATAACCTCTGTAATGCGTAATTTACAGGGGTTAGGCTTAGGTTAGCTTCCTTGACAGCAGTTAGGCCATTTAGATTAGCTTTAAAATTGTTTTTGGGCTCATTTGGGTGGGTTTTGGCTGGTAAACGGCCCACAAGAGATGTGGTGGTATTAGAGGTAGACTGCGAGATAATGCTGATTTCATATATGCGGCGTGTCCGGGAGAGCAGGTGGAGATTGTTAGGCATGAGAGGGTTGAACTTGCAGGTGAGTCTCTTGAGTGTGTGGAGGAGTTTCGTTATTTGGGAGACATGTTATGTGCCGGAGGTGGGGCTGGAGTTAGCTCGGTTGCTAGGGTGAGAAGTGGTTGGAAGAAGTTCAGGGAGCTGTTGCCTCTCCTGACATTGAGAGGACTCTCCTTATGTGCTAAGGGGTCTTTGTATGCAGCATGTGTTAGGAGTGTGATGCTGTATGGTAGTCAGACCTGGGCAGTAGAGGAAGAGGATATTCGCAGGTTTAAACGTACAGAAATGACAATGATTAGGCCGATGTGCAGTGCGTCCCTGCGTGCAAGGCCTGGGGGGGCTGGGTTTATGATGGAAGAGTTGAGAGGTAGGATGGGACTGGAGTGTATTGGTGTTGTGATGAGGATAGGTAGGCTGAGGTGGTTTGGACATGTGGAGAGGATGGGGAATGATAATTGGGTACAGAGGGTGAGAGGTGTTAATATTGGGGGAGGGGTTGGGAGGGGTAGACCAAAAAAGACATGGGACAAGGTCATTAAGTGTGACTTAAGGGTTAAGGGACTGAACAGGGAGGCTGCCAGGGATTGAGCAGCTGGAGAGCCGCCATTAGGTGACCAAGGCCGATGCATGCAAGCATGTTGGAGCCTTCAAAAACGAAACAAAACGAAACGAAAAGTACCCCGATATACGATACCTCGCCTAACAATGGGGTTTTACCTAACCAATCACATCGCTAAACTGGGTTATGCCTGTGTGTACTAATCATCTGGCTCCATATAGGGCCAGCATTTCTTCTTCTCAGCTGCTGTTGCCTTTTCCTTTTGTTTAATATCATTTCTAGCATGCATAGTACAGAGTGTAAAATGTTCTGGATCCATTAGTATAAATTTTGTCTGATTACGTTGGTTGGGAGTTGAATTATGGGGGCTGAGTGCTGGAGGGATATGGTATCAAATTCATATTGCCCATATCTTCCGTTCATTTCCTTATTCATGTAGAAGGAGAGTTCTTCAGCAGAAAAAAACACTCATAACATTTGTTCATTTAATGATGAGGTTCAGGAATCCCTCATATTATCACAGATGGTACCCCTACAAGTCATAGTTTGCACTTCCTTAACTAGTACAGAACTCATATGAGATTTATATCACATTACTGTGAGCCAACTAAAAATGTAAAACAGTAGAGTTGAAATTTTGATGGTGAACTGAAGACATGGTTAGAATTTCACAACAACAGGTATGGTTGTAGGTTTTTTAATCCACACTACAAGGTATCATTCAGTTACAATACTTGGGGCATCTTCAATTGCATGTCTAATGGAGTGAACTACAGAATTAATGTTGCACTCAACCAGTCCTATCAAATTTCATCCCTACCCAGTGATGTAAAATGTACCATCTCTTTGGGAAGACAAGAATCTTGTATGAGACTGGGATACAAACAGCTGACGGATAAATGTGAAATAATATGTGGGTAAAATATTATATTTAAGTCTCGAAATGAATGTTGTACAGTTATGGTTAAGCTAGTATACCATTTGTAACCTGTGATGAGGTTCTGAAGGCACCCAAGGAAAAAGGAGCATTAGCCATTGCCACTGACCACCATATGCTAGTGCACTGGTATTAACTCAGTCATCAGTCAAGGAGAGGGGTACAGTAACTCCACTGGATGTAGTATGTCAGATGCTGCCCCTGAAGTTTCTTAACCTGTCAATATTACCAATCTGTACAATGATTTAGTTGTAACAAACATCAGCACACATTAAGTGATATGTCAGTTTAACTAAAATCTAACTGAAATTTGTATATGGGTTTAGTTTGAGTGATGAGCCATTTGCACATAATGTGACTCTGTCCCCTTCCTTACATGTACTGATTTGGTTTGAGATCACTGGTCCTATGCCAACCACACATCATTCATCATCCTAACTTTTTTCTCACCAAGGAAAGTGAAAGTGGGACAATTATCACTTGTACAGTATGCCCATTTAAGTGTACCAGTCACATCACTCAATCACTGGAATTCTGGCACCACATTACAGGCCTTACATTCATTCACTCATGCCCATTTAAGTGTACCAGTCACCCATTCACATCACTCAGTCTCTGGAACTCTGGCTTCACATTACAGGCCTTACCATCGTCTCTTTTTTTTTTTTTTTTTCTTAGATGCACTTCACATACACCTGCCAGACATTCAGCTATAAAGGAGTATGAAATCCTTGTCCTGTGCTCCACTATCAGCTCCCTAGCCTCATCACATTCCACATACCTAGCTTTCTCACACCAACCACATCCATCTAGAGGGCCAACTGTAAGAAATGAACATGTGAAAGGGTTAAGCATCCAAATGTAAATTCAATAAACAACAGCTATTAAAAACAAATACTATACAGTGACAGCATTAGATATGTATGACCTTGCTACTGTTACTTGTTTTACGTGTTGCTGTTAGAGTGTTATAGAAAAGCGAAAAGTTGCTGTTTCACGCAGCTCTCAGTTCTGGTTATTATTTATCTCAAGCTTCAGAATGAGGCTTAACCCTTTCAGACCAAGGATGTACTGTACTTTGCATTTTATTTTACCCAGTACCAGATTATTTTATTCTGCTCATACTGAAGGAGTTGGACTATCTCCCTTAGTTTTTTCAGTTCAAGATTTTACTTTGCATTTCATTCTGACATGCCAAATAATTTTACTCAGCTCAGAAGAGCCCCTGTTGATGAATAAAATGCTAGTATTATAAGGGTTGCCCTCATTAATGCTGCCACAGTCAGCCACACCTGCTTGAAGCATAGTTAAAAAACACAAGAGACATTTGCACTTAAGATTCACCCTTTCACCAGTGTTTGTGCCTTACACATAACATTGTACCTAATCAGGGTCTGCCTCACTTGTTACAGCTGATATGACACATTTTCCTCTATTTGTTAGTCAGTGTTTTCTGTTACAGTTGCCAGGTCATTGTTCTGCTACTGGTACCATGTAATCCAGGACTACCTATTTCATGACTGAATTGTTGGCAACTAAATTGGCTGCCTCGCTGGTCTTGTTCAGTGAGGAGGATTAGACACCCAACAGGACAAAAAATAAGACCTGTCAAAGGGTGAATGAACTTAAGGCAGTGATCATCTAGTAAGGTCAGTGTTACTCATTAGCCTTTGTTGGCCAGGTCTGGTGCCAGGGAACCATTGGCTAGTGGTGAAATTTCTCTTCACATGGAAGGCTGGGTAAAGGCTTACACCTTCTGTCTGCAAAAACTGCTACCACCTTGAGTATTAGAGGAATCTGGATCAGCTGGTCTTGGCTGATCTTTGCCCAGGTTTTTTGCAAGGCTTCCTCCTCATGTACTGGTACTCAGTAATATATGTTACTATTCTGTATTATATTTTACTTCCTATGTCTTATATTTTACTTCCTATGGATTATATTTTACTTCCTGTATATTTTACTTCTTGTGTATTTTACCTCCTGTGTACTATATTTTATCTTTAGTATTAATTTCCTTTTACCTAAACTCTACTTTTACTGTTGGGTTTTACTTTCGTTGGTTTTTAACATGTCTATTTTACAATGGAACATACGAAGTTTTACGACCCATTGCAATGACCTTCGCTATCTTCTTTCGGTTCACTGTCCTTCCTCAGTTTGTTTACAAGAACCCCGTCTGTCTTCCCCTCCGGTACCTATACCTGACTATTGTTTCTTGTTCTCTCTTCTCTTTCTGTTACAGCCATCTTAGTCCTCCACACAGTTCCTTTTGAACATCTGTCCATTAACACCACTATTCCATGTCATTTTATTCATGTGTTTCTCGGACGTTGGATTACGGTGGTTTCTGTTTGTTTCTCTCTTTCCCAGCCTATTGATCTCTCTGCCTTATCTCTTTTATTATCCCAGTTATCCACCCCAGTTTTATTGCTGGGGGATTTTAACTGTCACCATGCTTTATGGGGCAATGTCGTTACTAATTCACGTGGCCATTACCTTGAGTCTTTTATTTTTACTACAGATTTATCCTTATTGAATACGGGAGCTTCAACACATTTGGACGCCACAACTCGTACTTTCTCCTGTTTGAATCTCTCCTTGTGCTCCCCTTCCCTTTCTTTAGATTTCCATTGGTCTGTTCTTTCGGATGTTTTATATAGTGATCACTTTCCTATCAAACTTACTCTTACTACATATTGTCCCGTACTCAGACCCCCTCGATGGTGTTTTCCGAAAGCTGACTGTCCATCATTTACTTCTTTAACTATTCCTTCTGTACCTCCTTCTTCCTTCTCTACTGTTTTAGATATGCTCACCTATTTTAATGTGTTAGTTCTGAGTGCAGCTTTGACTGCAATTCCTAGGTCATCCCATCCTTTTACTTCTGTGTGTGTACCTTGGTGGAATTCGGATTGTACTGTGGCTCTTCGTGTTATACGTGCACGTTGGAAGAGTTACCTACGTAAACGCAACACCCAGTATGAACAGAGTGCATTTCTAATGTTTAAAAAGGCCCGCGCTTCTCTTCATAGGACTGTTAAACGGGCTAAACGCCATAGCTGGAGATTATACGTTTCCACCATTACTACCAATACACCCATTGCTTCCCTTTGGAAACGTATATGCAAAATAGCCAGTAAACATCTTCCCATGCCTTCTCCTGTCCTCCATTTGGATGGGAAATCAGTCGCAGATGCTCGTCTAGTTGCTAATGGCTTAGGTCTTCATTTTAGTAATGTTAGTAACGGTTCTCATCTCTCGCCTGAATTCCATGCCCTTAAAGCTGCTACTGAATGTACGCCAGTTGTCTTCCAGCTGTCGTCTGGTCAGTCGTATAATGCGCCTTTTACTCTCCATGAATTGTTCTCTGCCCTTCGTCTTTGTAAGAACGCTTGCGAGGGTCCTGATGGCATACACTATAATATGCTCCGTCACCTTTCCCCCCAGGCCCTGGCCTTATTATTAACTATGCTGTATATAATCGTATCTGGACGGAGGGTGTCTTTCCTCCCTCTTTTCGTAATGCTGTCATTCTCCCATTTCTTAAGCCGGGAAAGCAAGGCCATGCCCCTCAACATTATCGCCCCATTGCTCTTACTAGTTGTCTTTGCAAATTGTTCGAGCGTATGATAAATCATTGTCTTATGTGGCTCCTACAATCCAAGCAGCTTTTGTCCCCTTCACAGTTTGGCTTTCGTAAAGCTCGCGGCACCTTAACTTCCCTCCTAAATCTAGAGACATATATCCGCTCAGCATTTGTCACTCAGCAGTCTGTGGTCGCAGTGTTCTTTGACCTTGAGAAGGCTTATGACACAGCTTGGTACTATCATACTTTATGCACAGTTCGTTCTTGTGGTATTGATGGTAACCTTGGGGTTTTCTTAAAGAATTTTCTGTCATCTCATTTCTTTAGAGTCTGTGTTCAGCATACTTATTCAGATCCCTTCCCACACTATGAAGGTGTCCCCCAAGGCAGTGTTCTTAGCACTCCTCTCTTTTTATTGGCAATTAATGGGATTATATCCTGCCTCCCAGTTGGTGTCTGCTCTTCTTTATATGTGGATAATTTTGCAATATATGCCTCAAATTCTGACATCTCTGCCCTTGGTGCTCTTATTCAACATGCGGTTTCTGCTGCCTCAGAATGGGCTACTTCTCATGGCTTTCGGTTCTTTTAAGTCTCATGCTATTACTTTTACTCACTCTCATCTTATTTCCCAACCATCTCTTTTTCTCTATGGCTCTCCTCTCCTATACAAAACCTCTGCCTCCTTTCTCGGCCTTCTTTTCGACTCCCGTCTTACTTGGAAGGATCATGTTGCCTCCTTGAAAATCTCAGCCTTGCAACGCCTCCGTCTCTTACAAACTTCGTCTCATGTGTCATGGGGTGCTGATCGGGCTACTCTCCTTCGGCTCCATATTGTTCTCGTTCTCTCCAAACTTGATTATGCTTGCCAAGTTTATTCTTCCGCTTCATACACCGTCCTCCAACAATTTGATTCTGTGCACCATCACGGTCTCCGTCTGGCACTTGGCGCTTTTAAATTCTCCCCAGTTGAGAGTCTGTATGCTGAATCAGGAGTTCCATCACTTTTCCGCCGTTGTGCTCTACTTTCTCTTCGTACTTATGCCAAGTTGAACTGTTTTCCTCATACTCCTTCTCTGCTTCCTCCCACTTCTGACCTAGACATGTTTTCCACTCCTAGAACCAGGCCACCTTTTGCAGTTCGAGCTGGTACTCTCCTCTTGCATTCCTCTCTTGCTGTTAGTAATGTTTTTTCTAACCACACATATCTTTTTTCCCCCCTGGCTACTTCCACGACCCCACATTTGTCCTTCCATTTTCCCCTATTTCAAATCCAATTCTTCTTCATTCATTCTCCATGCCCGGTTTTCTGACCATTTCTCCCACCATTCCTCTGCAATCCCTATATACACTGATGGTTCAAAAACCCCGGAGGGTGTTGGCTTCGCGATCCTCTTTTCTGACACCTTTTATCATTTTACCCTTCCTACCTATGCAAGTGTTCTAACAGCAGAGTTATATACCCTCTTGTTTGTGTTGCGGTATATTTGTCGTGCCTCCTCTCCCTCATTTGTGATATTCTCTGATTCATGTAGTGCGCTATCCCTTCTTTAGTAACCTTCTACTTCTCATCCTTTAGTCCTTCGTATCTTGCAATGGTTGTTCCGTATCTCCTCTCGTCGTAAAACAGTCCAGTTCTGTTGGGTCCCAGGACATGTGGGCATTGGGGGCAATGAACGTGCTGATCAGTTGGCTTGCATGGCTGTTGCCAAAGATACTTCTTCCTTCCTCATTCCAGTCTCTGATTTTCTTCCTGCCCTAACTTCCTTCCTTCAGCACCGGTGGCAGTCTTGCTGGGACTCTATCACTAATAATAAACTACGTGTTGTTAAACCATTTATTTCTCCTTGGCTAGCCCCTTGCCACCGTAATAGGAGTTGGGAGACTGCTTTAGCTCGTCTTAGAATTGGTCATACTAGACTTACCCACTCATATTTGATGTCTGGTGGTCACCCTCCCCTCTGTACTCATTGCAATACCATTCTCTCTATGCGCCATATTTTCCTTGATTGTCCTCTTACACTGTACAGCGACGTATTTCCTTTCCTTTTTTGTCTCCCCTCCTTTCAGATTTTCTCCGAGAATCACCATATTTTTCCTGTCATAATATCATGTCCTTCCATACCTCTGTTGGTCTTCTTTCCTACATCTAACTCCGTTCCTGACGTCACTAACCCCATCTGTGATATGATATACTTTTTCCATTGACCCAATTCCTTCACGATGCCGTATCTGTATTTCCAGCCCGACCAGCATACACAACTTGTAGCCGATGATCTGGCTTTGTGCTGGTTTCTATTGTTCTTCTTCTTTCTCATGTACTGGTGAGGTAAGGCTCTTGCCCAGGCCTGATAAGGGGCCCTGTTGAGATGGGACAAGTTATGAAGGTTGTTAACTAAAGTCAACAGGACCCCAGCATTCAGATGAAGGGAGTAGGGCCCCAGTCTCCATCCTCATTTTAATAATCATTGTGGTGGTGCAGAGTACATGCCTGAATTTTGTCCACCTTAAGTGGGCACTTTGAGTATGGGCTTGGAACATTTCAAGCTATATTCAGGGGGCAAATGACTGACTTTGTCATGAGAGTTGGGGTGACTGGGGGTTAGCATCTGAACTTGAGGCAGCTTGGCCATGGTTATGTCAGCAGGGTAATTGGGGATGCCTGCCATCCTCTCAGGTGACCATACTGATTGACAAGCCAAACAGTTCCTTGTTGTCCACACTCACACATGCACACAAGCATGCAACATGCACACGTGTGCACACACACACACACACTCGCTGGCTGACTCGGTGGTAACACTCTCGCCTGCCATCTGGTAGACGGGTTCGCGCTTTGCTCAGGATGTGACAAGTTTCACTGACGAAGCACGCGGTTACTGTCCTCCTTCACCAAGGGGATGTGTGTGTGTGTGTGGGGGGGGGTCATGGCCTTGCCCTTAGAATGGACTATATGAGCTCTCAGCTCTCTTCCAGAAGGATAAAAGATGACGATCACGACCATCACGTGATCCTGACCGACCTGGTGAGTTACACATGCAAGCACACATGCATGCATAAATGCACACGTGCATGTGCGTGCACACACACACTGGCAATGTTTATGTGAAAATGTGTTGGGATGTCCCCTTGCAAACAGATATTTACATTTTCATACTTGGGTTTCCTGTGAATGGTTATGCAAGTCTCTTTAGCACTGTTGGCAACAGAATTTTCATACTGCAATTCAAAAAAGTAACATTACAAAATGGTGAGATCCAACCGTAGTGTGTTTGCGTGCGTGCGTGTACTGTATGCACCCAACTTGCAAGCAAACTGCAGTACAGGTTTTTGTATAAAATGACTAAGCAATTTAGCAAACATGTGTTTCTTTTGCAAACAGTTATCAAAAAATTATAAACTTCAGATTGTACCATCAGTTTTGTTTTGGGGGGTTTGCTGCCAGAAATTACATGCAATTTCAGATGAAACACCAAAACTTGGTATATCTCAAGTTCAGTTTCAACATTTTGTTACAATCCCCAAACCCTGACATTTCACAAGAAGTATAGAAAACTTTCGTAAATATTATTTAACTGTACAACTACTACTGTGTGACCTAAATAACTGGGGTAAACCTTTCATAATACTGAAATCTATAATATTTAATATCAATACGTCATAATTTTTTTTTTTATCCACTTACTATGCAGTACTTGTACCCGAATTCTATAGTCATTACAGAGTTTTGGGGAGAAGAGTGAACAGTATAGATTCTATCTTTCAAAATTTACTTTTTCACTGTTTTATTCATATTCTGTTTATTTCATGCAACATTATACATATATATTTTTTCAATGTATGCCAGTTTGTTCTGTCCAAAGGTTATCCGTCATATGACAGTGACTGTTTTGAATTAAGAAGATTATACTGTAATTAAAATGACACTAAACAATCATACTGCCCTTTGTGTCCCAGCTGTAAACCAAACAGAGGATAATTTTTTAGGGTACTGAATTAAGCACTGCTCATCCAAGAGGTTCAACATTAGTAACACAAGTAACCTTTCCTAAGCCTATATTTTCAGAGTTCCTTAATACTTGCCACATATTTTCACAGATAAAGCCATTTATATAAATACATAAGAATATTTACATATATATAGTATACCATATCCTAGGAGAGCTCAAATCCTGAACCTGATGTTATAGCATACAGAAGTTTCTCTCTCAGTGTTTCCTCATTCCTGTACTCGGGCAGCTTGAGGAGGTTCATGCAGGTTGAAGCCGTTGGAAGCCGATCCTCTGTACCTGACGGCCGAATACAGAAGGCTGGCTGCAGGTCCTGACAACAGAAGAAAATGATTATTAACTCAAAGAGACAGGGAAATTTTTTCATTTCATTTTAGCAGCCGTGGCTCAGTGGGTTAGAGCGCTCCGCTCTGGCCGTAGGGTCGGAGGATCGAATCCACCGAAGGGTCATTGGTAGACATCAGGAAGGGCATCCGGTCATAAAATGCTACACGCTCCAATCCAAAAAGGCCGACGCATGCAAGCATGTTGCAGCCTTCAAAAACGAAAAATGAAAAAAAAAAAATTTTAGTCATGTGGTAGGTGGGGGCGCTCACCATCCACTCACTCGATGTAGCGCTGCTCTTGGGTGACTGCCCTTTCCTCTCCTCCATCCTTCTTTCCTTCCATCCTCTTCTGTCTTTCTTTCCTTCATTCTTTCCTCATCCTTCTGCCTACGGGTGACTATACTCCCACACTCACCAACCACTCACTGGATGTAGTGCTGCTCTCAAGTGTCTGCCCTTTCCTCTCCGCCATCCTTCTTTCCTTCAATCCTCTTATGTCTTTCTTTCCTTCATTCTTTCCTCTTCCTTCTCCCTGTGGGTGACTCTACACTAAGTGACAAGCCAACTGGTTTCCTGTACACCAGGAAACCATTTACTACACTGGGTGGTAACCATATACCGGTAATCAAATTTTAGCACCAGGTGGTTTAGTGGGTAATTACAGCACTTCAGTCAGATTGAGATGGTGAAGGTTTATATCCAAGGGGTGGTTGGGGTTTATTGCTCACGTAATGTCACTCGGGGATGAGTGAGGCTGGTCACTCTCACCTTAATCGTCAAGACAAACTTGCCTAGCCCCAGGTTCCTACGCTCCTCATGAGGCAATGTAGGATGGATGATGAATGAATGATGATGAACATTTTGGTCGCCTCCTGACAATCCAAAGACCTTTGCAGCTAAGTTGAATAAAATCACCTAACAACAGCAAGAATGAACTATGAAGGATATAACAGTACAGGCGGATCCCATTTTACAAGTGGGATATGTTAATGCAGAACTGTTTGACTGTTTGGACAGAAAGAACTCGTATAATGGAGCACATAACTTATGGAAAAAATAGAGTTAGGAAAATTTTACCTTAAATCCCAAAAGGGGAGGTCTTGAACAGCTTGTTACAAACTTCAAAAGTTGTCGCTTCTGTACTTCATTAAAACACCGGATAACTTGCCAAAATGCCTGTATGGTTGGATGTTGGGCACTGTACACACCTGGGCAGAAAAATCAAAGTTAATTTTCAAAGACACATTTACAGTACCTATACAGTACAGCTCACCTATTCGTAGCTGACACTAGGTTTGAATGGTTTTAATGATGATGGACAGAAGACTCTGTAATACTGTATCAGTCTATCATCACCGTCACAACACAATTTCCCTAAAAGCAAGGTTGAGAAGGATCCAAAAATGTTAACAACCAGCCCTATATTATCATCTTGACAAGGTAATAACAAACAAAAACTAATCAACAGAGTGCCATGTGAAATTATAGCTGTAAACAACAATGCCGGAGTTCAGCAGTCATTGTACACAGCGTAGACAACTTTAAGTGGAGGTTGCAGCACTTTACAATGGGTATACAATGAGAAGCACGTTAAGTGGAGGTTGCAGCACTTTACAATGGGTATACAATGAGAAGCACGGTAATGTAGAAAAGTGGCAATATAAGTAGAGGATGCCATCCACTTTAAAGGGGGTGTATACAGAAGAGTGCTGCACAGTGATGTGTGGATGTGTATATACTGGTGTTACCTGAAAAAGTTAGACTGAGGGTGTATAGGACAGTATGAGACAGTTAGGGTGTGTGAGTCTATGTGGGTGTGCATGAGTGTGAGGGTATATGAGTGTGTGTGTGTGTGTGTGTGTGAGGGTGGATGAGTGTGTGTGTGTGAAGGTGCATGAGGTGGGGTGAAGGTGTATGAGTGGGTGTGAGTCAATCACGGTATGATCCAGGTACACACTCGATGTCAAATGATGGCAGATTCATTTTAACAGTGTATAAGTAAGTGTGTGTCTGAAGTGAAGCCAAGGTGTATGAGTGGGTGTGAGGGTGCATGAGTCAGTGTAAGGGTAGGTAAGAGTTTACAAGTAAGTGTGAAGTTTACAATTAGTACAGAGATGCATGAATGGGTGCAAGTATGAGTGTCATGATCTGAGGATATATGAGTCTGTATAAACATGGTTGAAGGGTGCAATGGAGTAGGAGTCATCATAAGAGTGTATGAAGGTGCAAGACAGTGCACAAATGGACGTGACACAGTGAAACTGACAGCAGCTGACATTTCTGATGGTTGATGGTAATGGTACGACACAGGTCCACGGACCACAGTGGCTGATTGCTATGAGAGTTAATGGTAATGTTGGAGCGATGCAGATACACAGTCGATGCAGCCTTGAAAATGTTTTATCAAAAGCTTAGGGCTAGAAACACACAAACTCGCCAAATCTGGCTTCAACTGGATAAGTGGTATGGTTGTAGAGAATGCCAGTGTGGCACAGGTAATTGGTTTGTGCAGACTGAAAAAGTTACATGAAAAGATGATGGTCATAGAGATATAAACTCAACAAATTAGGCTGGACTGGATAATCAGTCAAATTGTGAAGAATGCTGCATGGTCAACAAAGGCTGAAACATGTTTTGTCAAAAGATGATGGTCACAGAGGTACGTTAACTTAATGAAATTTAGTTTGGATTGGATAAGCATTCCAGTTGTGGAGAATGCTGATGAGACAGGTACTTAATCAATGGTAGATGAAAAATAAAAAGATGGCAGTCAGAGCGATATAAGTAAGCAAATTTAACTTGATCTGGATACGCGGTATGGTTGTGGATAATAATAATGCGACCCCGGTACTCAGTTAAAGGCAATAGAAAATTTCTCTCAAAAGATGGCGATCATAAAGATATATAAACTCGCTCACTCTGGTTCACACTGGGTAAGCAGTGTGGTTGGGGAGAATACAATTGTGATGTAGGTAAAAGTCCAATGGATGCTGAAATGTTTTGTCAAAATATGGTCAAAAAGATACATTAACTGACCAAATTTGATTTTGAATGGATAAGTGGTTTGGCTGGGAAGAAGATTGTTGAAAGAGCATGTCTTGTTTTTTTTTTTTTTTTAAGTATTCCAAATGATGAGGGGTCAAAAGGATATTTAAGCTCTCGAAATTTGGTTTGGATTACATAAATGACTTAGGAGTTACAAGGGTTTTACTAAGTGTCCAGAAGAGAGGAAAATAATACAGTAATGATATTTTCATTCATCATCTGGACCTACTTTACCACCCTAGGGCAAGGTGAGTAGTAATAATAATAATAATAAAGTCATAGTTAGTGGGAGTACTCACCATCCACTCACTTAGTGTAGTACTGCTCTCGGGTGCCTGCCCTTTCTTCTCTTCCTTCCTCATCTGTCTTTCTTCCCACCATTCTCTCCTCTTCCTCCTGTCTATGGGTGACTCTACACTGACTGACAAGCCAAATGGTTTCCTGTACACCAGGAAACCATTTACTACTCTGGGTGGTAAGCATATAACCAAATTATGGCACCTGGTGGTTTAGTGGACTGTTAATGCACTCCAATTGGATTAAGCCTGTGCAGGTTTATATCCAAGAGGTGGTTGGGGTTAACTGTCCAAGTAATGCCACTTAGAGAAGAGTGAGGCTAGTCATTCTCATCTTAACCATCAGGACCAACTTGCCTAGCCCCAGCCTTCTTTCTACACTTCTCATGGGGCAACACTGGATTGGATGATGAATGAATGAATGTTAATTTATTCACTCTGAACCATTCACCTGTGAGTGCAACTTGTGCCCCCCCCCCCCCCCAAAAAAAAAGAGAGAGAGAGAGAGAGAGAAGTGAATCTGTCTGGAATTGAATTAACATGATGTAAAGTCCTTCTTTTAAGACCATTCACAAACTGACCACTAAGTCATGGAGGGTACAATGGGCCATGTTGAACATAGTTTTCTGATAGCTCCATACAGTGATGCAGACAGACTGGCATTTTTTTTTTCTTTTTAACATACCACCATAAGAAGTGTTCTCCATTAAATCAGCCACATCTATTGGGGTAGAAGCTCCTGATATCAGCATCTGCAATTCCTTCCAATCAAACATTTGCAGCCATTCCAGTGGCACCACATCAGTCACTCCTATGGTACCATAAAATAAGAGGAAATTAGTTGCATGTAAATACAGAATATAAAATGTTATGACAATAGCATTAACATGAACAGTTTTTCTAATGTGGAACCATCAATTGCATATGAACTTCACCTACCTCAAAGTGTCAGTACGTTGCAAAAAAAATGTAGTACTGTTATTTTCCTGTTTTTTCAGGATAGCTAAAAAACCCAGTCATACCTGAGTACTTCCCCCTTTATCAGACAGTTCTTTGATGCATGTAATACTGATGCAGTGCATCAGCTCTGTTGCCGTAATACATAATTTTTTATTCATGGTGGTCTAGCAGGTTTACATGCACTTCATCTGGTTGTGGCCCAAAAGAGTCTACTGAACTGTTCACATACTGCTGCTGTGGGGTGAGAAACTAGTCATTCTCACCTTAAATGTCTGGCTGCATAGCCTAGCTCTAGGCCTCTAAACTCCTAACAAGGAAATAACTGTTTTGAATCAAAGCTGGACTGATGGATGGTCAATACTTATTTTCATTCTATATGAAGACTGAAGAAACCGAGGAGAAAGCTTTTTCCCTTAAAACTTCCACCAGGCACAATGATGGTGGAATGAAATCCTCAGATCAGTCAAAGCAGAAGCAAAATTACCAAGAACTCATCCAGAAGACATGTACACATGCCTAAGACTGCTATATGACACCTATCCAATACATTTAAAACTTGCATAAACTCCACCCACTGCCTACTTCTTCTTTAGGTGACTCTGCACTATGTGATAGGCCTAATGGTTTCCTGTAACTCAGGGAACCATTTACAATGGTGGGGGTAACCATATAACCAAATAACAGGCTGATGTGGAGTCTGCTATGTTATCCCTGTTAACTAGGTGGGGAGATACAATTACAGCATCCATTCAGCACCAAAACCTCCACACTCTTCCCTGCTCATCTCTGTGGTGAGGCACTGTTCACTGAAACAGCACATCAGTTCACTGCATGGGACAGCCCTGCAGGAGCAATTCATGCCTGGGTTGACAGGTCTGCTCAGCCAGGCAGACCAGGGATATCAAACAACAACAACAACAATATGAAAAATATATACCCTTTTTAAAGGCCTGACTCTGCTTGGCTATCTGCTTATTCAGCTTGTAGTCTGCCATGCGGTAGATGTACTCAATTCGGTTTTCATTTGTCACTGGTACATTTGACCCATTAGGGATCAATTCCTCAATCTGCAATGGAAAAATCCACTGTTTTTAAGAGATCAATCTGCGGAAAAAATCTGTGTACACCAATCATTCAGAGCTGAGCCCAATCCTTCATATAATTAAGACCAGACTTGAAGCTGAAAATCAACTGATGTTCTACGATAAGTATAAACAACAATCAGAAACCCAATAAAATACTGAATATAAGAACAATAACGGAAACAGAACAGGGGATAAACGGATCAATTCTGGGATGCGATGATGGTATTCTAAGGTAAAAATATTCTGTGAACATATGTCTGATTTGCAATGGTTATTGAATAAAGGTACAAGCACTGTTAAAGTTACATGACAACATTATGTACCCCTCCAGCCATTGAAGTGGATGGGAGTGCAACAATACTCTGAAAGAACTCTGTTAAAGATTTATCAGTTCTTAATGTCTAGGAATGTCACGAAAGTTGACAACAAGGATGCTGATTAAATTAAGTATCTTTGTTCATTTTTTTTCATTGTGATTCAAAAGGCTATGTCCATGCTTAAATGTGCCACCCTTGTGCACCTAATGGTGAGTCTCTGTTCAACCCCTTAACCATGAAGTCACTTTGTATGACCTCATCCAATGTCTTTTTGGTTCCACTTCCTCGTACTTTACCTTCAACATTTACATTCACAGACCTCTTCATGCAATTTTTTGAACTTATTCCCTCCAGTATCTCATGTCAGTCAAACTTTCAGATGAACAATAAAGCATACTATCAATACCCAGAGGGCCATTTCTCTATGATGGAGACTTACAGTGTTTTGTCCCAAGTCTGAAGTGAGGACAGTGAAATCTAATCCAAGATCTTGTACATCTGGCTGGTAGGTCTTCAGGTACAGGAGGTTGCGGCAGAGTTCTGGGTCCAGGGAGTCCAAGTGGTGGAATTCTATTGATGATGATGAACGGCCAAGCAACTTGGACACAAAAAATCCAGCCAGTGGTACTTCCACCAATAGGTTCTCATACAGTGCCTAGGGGCAATCATAAATTAGGCTCCAGTCAAGACAAGCTAAGCAAGTCATCAGTTTCTTCATATTAGCTACTGTAATTAATAAAAAACCATTAACAAACAGTGGAAACAGAAAATGTCAACTGGCAAATACAACATCACTTGTAGTGACAAACCTTTCCTAACATGCGTCCAATGAAATAGTAGTGATTTTGGTAGTCCTCTGCAATATGATGAGCACCAGGGTTAGGATACAATGTGTTCTCGCGGGTAAGCAAGAAGAATCCTCGATTAGGATCAAAAGCAGTCTTCAACAGTTCAGAGAGAAATTCTCTAAAGATTCCACCTCCATCTATGCCCACCTCATTTAATCCCACAGCATTCATTAGGCGAACTCTCATGCGCAAACGTAAGTCAGGTTCTGTAATACAGAATATGAGTGCTATTACTTAAAGGTTTGATTCAAGTCTTTTCAAATATTAGTTACTGGTAGATAAGCACAGCACAGAACACTGTGAATAATATACTCTATCACCAAAAAGGAGAAAGTTATGAAAGTCTTATCTTACCATTGTTTGGTGAGAGCTTATCAAATGCATCCTCATAAATGTGTGTTCTCCTGATAGTCACATTGATCATAGGTCCTTCATTGAAGTCTGCTCGCATCTGACTCATGCTTCTTTTGCTGGCCACCAGAGTGCTAAACACCTGAGTCCGCTGCTCAAAAGGAATCACAAATGGAATTTCTTGCAAAATGGTGGCTCGACGCTGCTCACTAATGGAAAGAGGTGGTCCCTCGGTTTCTGTCACGGTGAAACAAGGTTCATTTTAGTACTAAGTTTAACGGTGTTTAACACTATGGATACATTACCCGAGAAAACAATTATAACTAGAACTCTAAAACTGAGTTGTTGTTGTTGTTGCTCTTACAAAGAGGACTGCCTGTACACATAAACTTACCGAGTTCATCCCTTGTCAGCAAGCGTTGGGGCATAAAAAGCCGCCGCTGTCTCCTGCCGGTACGGGGGACAAAGGATGTGGTTTGGCAATTGCCGAGTGGCAGTGACACGCGGGAGCTCAGCCAATGGCCCTCAGGACAGAACATTCGTCGTGTGTCTCGCAAGTGTATCTGACGCAGAACTCCCACACATACCTGCAAAAAATACATTCCCATAAATCCATAATACTGCAGTGTACTCTACCCATACTACTTACAAAAAGTGGGGAAAAAGGTCATGATGATGATGATGATGATGATGATGATGATGATGACTGACTTTTCCTCCAAGCAGATCAAAGTTAAGCAATGACAACAACAACAAAACAAAAACTATAACAAGTGCAAACACAAAATCATTAACAAGTGATACAAAACTTACACTCACAACTGCCTGTGCCAGAACCATTTGGTGCAGAAGTGGCCTTGCAAAGTGCAATCAAACCTATCAACACCCAACTACAACTATCTCATTTGATCTGTCCCCCTCAAATTTAATAATATATACATCTAGGCCTCCAATTACTTGAAATCTGTACTGAGTATTTTGAATAGTCTTCTGTGGATAACAACTGCCATCTTTGTGAATTTTAAGCACAACAGTTAAACAGAGGAACACAAGAACTATGGGTCTGCTGTCAAGAAGAAAAGCAACCTTAGCTTCAATTACCGCAAGTCACTTCTCTGGATATCTTATAATACAGGTAGTGCTAAAATGTTACCCAATGGGACACAGTACTCACGTATTAGTATGCCATTAAAAAAAAAAGTGTGCTGAATTTCATTTGGTTATAGGAAAATGCATGTGTCAAGTTTGCTGGTGTTATCTTACACAAGAATATATCACAGCATATATAATACCATGTGGTAGGTGGGGGTGCTCACCATCCACTCACTCAATGTAGTGCTGCTCTCAGGTATCTGCCCTTTCCTCTCCTCCATATTTCTTTCCTTCAATCCTCTTCTGTCATTCTTTCCTTCATTCTTTCCTTGTCCTTCTGCCTACGTGTGACTTTACACTCCCTCTTCTGGCTTTCTTTCTATCTTTCTTTCCTCGTCCTCCTGCCTGGGGTGACTCTACAAAGAGTGACAAGCCAAATGGTTTCCTGTATACCAGGAAACCATTTACTAGGCTGGGTGGTAACCATATAACCAAATTTTGGCACCTGGTGGTTTAGTGGGTAATTAAGGCATTCCAATTGGATTGAGCTGGTGAAGGTTTATATCCAAGGGGTGGTTGGGGTTTATTGCTCTCATAATGGCACTCAGGGATGAGTGAGGCTGGTCACTCTCATCTTAAATGTCAGGACCAACTTGCCTAACCCCAGACTCCTACACTCCTCTGTGGGGCGACAAGATTGGATGATGGATGGATATACTGTATAAGATTACCTGAGGAAGTTTAAGAAGGCCCAGTTAGGAATTTTCTGTCCCGTCCCATATCCTGTGGTGTTAGCATGATCAAAATAACAACCTCTACAAAAGGGTTAAAGAATCCTGATATGATGAAGCTGTTGTAAGTCATACCTTAAAGCAGTGTGCCCACATGGTCTTGTACGAAGTATCCGTGATGGCTGAGATCCGTATATCTGGATGAGCCAAGTCTACCAGCCCCACACAAACATCCCTCAGACTGGCTGACATTTTCACTAACTCCTCTACAGAAAATGGGAAAGGGCTCTGCTGTCCCACTATAAGCCTTGGATCATCATTATCGTCTGTAAGACCCATGAGAAACTGATGAAATGAAGTTACAAACAGCCAGTGTTATATGTCAGAGGCATATTCTAAAATATCACAATTTTAAAAAGCACTCCTATAGTAAAA
>JAGKTI010004682.1:0-48018 GCA_018397915.1 Birgus latro | reverse complement strand
TCTTCTCAATAGGGTGGAGTCAAAGGCTTTTCGTCTCATTAACTCTCCTCCTCTTACTGATTCCCTTCAACCTTTGCCTCTTCGCCGCACTGTTGCTTCTTTATCTCTCTACTATCGGTACTTCAATGATCACTGTTCCTCTGAACTGTCTGCTTGCATCCCTCCACCTCTACGACGGGCACGTAGGACCCGTCTAGCAACAAACTCTCATCCCTTTTCTGTCCAACTCTCTAATGCAAGAGTTAACCGTTACTCCCAGTCATTCATTTATGCAACTGGTCAACTCTGGAACTGTCTCCCTCTGTCTGTATTCCCTGCTTCCTATGATCTCCAATCTTTCAAACGCAGTGTGTCCAGACATCTCGAAATGAATGGATCTTGAATTTGGCTCTCTTTTGTATTGTTTTTACTTTTTCTTGGAAGGAACAGTATGCGGGCCCATGGCCCTTGGTTCCTTCTTCCTTGCATTAAAAAAAATATATGGTCATCAATTGAGCTAGAAAGGGGTCAGGTATTTCTGTCAGATAAAAACAAACCGACTTCAAAGTATTGATACTACCAAGGGGCAATTTTGTTCAGCTGATGGAATTTCTGGTATTCAGAGGTTTCAAAACTTTTCAGTAATTCACAAAATGCTCTAAGTACCTTCACCTAAATAAAGTATTTTGAATTTGGTTTGAGTATAATACCCAAGTGTGTCCATGGCAGCGAAAGGGACAAAAATCGTGTGGCCGTAGGTGAATTATGTGAAAGTTGTCAGCGTGGTGGCTATGACGCAGATGCCCTCCACACTCTAAATTGTTAGTGAAGGTACAACGCACGAAAAACTTTGGCCTCTCCATTTTTCACATCCGCCCTAGCATCAGTCGCTCGGGCAGATGGAGCCAAGGCATTACAGTAATATACGGTCGGGTTCAGCTGACCATATTTTAGACCGTGTTGACACTCGGCAAAAGACTCCTAAAAGCTGGAGATCCACGCGGTAGCAGAAAAAAAAAGACGCTACTGAACTTTACCACAACTAGTAGATCTTTATGATACACGAGCGAGAAGACATATTATTATGGTGGTTTTATGTTGAACAATTTTGGAAGACAGCTTTCCCAGATTTCTCCGCAATTTTCAAGTATTTATGATACAGAAGCGGATAAATAAATAATTATTGTGGCTTTAATATGAAGATGCACGAAGTCGCAGCAAGAAGAATTTTGGAAGAAGACTTTTCTGATCTTTATGGCAACTTTCAATGTCCTTGGTTCTTTCCGCACCATAATAACTATATTCAAAACTGGAAAAGACTCTCAAAAAACATGAATTAGGAACGATAGCTTTTCGGTACGACAACTTTAATCATTTTTTAAAATTCTTTTTCGTATTTTTGGAATATCAAGAGCACTTTAATTTAACAAAAGTAAGGTCCCCTGTACTAAAGGATGGTTTCCGATACACGGACAAACGAATGTGTTTTAGTAGCCTAACCTCTTCGCTAAGATGGCTTTGTTTTTTTTATTTCATTCTTGTTACCGCTAGACAATTCTTTTCGGCTTAGGAAGGACGCTTTTGGCTGACCTTTTCACTACACTGTCGTATTTTTGTCGGTTACTTCTTGTTCACACAATTTTATTCGGCTCAGGAAGGACTTGTCGCACTGAAGGGGTACCTTAGTGATTCATGATCTTACAAAAGAAAACAGACTTCCGTAACCATTTAACGGCTGTTTTCTCGTGGCTTAGATTTCGTAATGACACCTACTTGGCAATTTATTTGGCGCAAGGTATCTTAATTTTTCCAGTATGCTCTTGATGCAGACTGTATCAACATAAACAGGTACTTATAAAGTACAATAGAGAATTAAGGTGCAATATGGAAGAGGCGATGGCAGAATAGGTAGACAGGCAGCCGGCAGTCCCAATGGACCCAGGTTCGAATCCCGGCTGGGGCAGGGAACACTTTAAGGATTTGAATTCCATAAAAAAGCAGACTTTTCTTATCTACCAAATGACCTGCCGACATGTCATAAAAGTACCCCCGCTAATACCAGTACGCGAGTCCTATTTGAGACAGCCCTAGCATGTATTCAATATGGATAGTTGGTGTTAGCGCCGAAGTGGTGACATGTGTAGATGCAGGAGGAGTACTGGGCCCCAAGGAGGACTACAGGGACTTGGGGATAGGCACTGAAGCTTTTGCCCAGAGACGGACACGTAAAAAAAAAAATAATAATAAATAAATAAACAAAAATAAATAAACTATTAAGGATGAGGTGCTATGCAGTTTCCTATGGTTAATACTGCTTGTCATAAACGAAGAACAGGATGGTGTATTAGGGTGGAAAATGATCGTGGGGGATGTTTGGCATGAAACCACCACCACCACCACCACCACCATCATCATCATCATCATCATCATCAGCCACTTTTTCACCGTCCTGAACTTATCATCATCATCAACCTTAACCTTATACACATATGGGCAGTTTCTAGAGAAGGGAGGGAGGGGAAGTACTAAAGAACATGGGGAAAAGCGGGTTTCAGCTATGAGAAAATTACTGAGTGTGGGATAATAATAGTGTGGGATAATAAAAGTTATAGTACAGAACGAGAGAGAATGTGACTGAGAGTATGAATGTGACAGACTATGTGATAATTTGTTAGAATGAGTGAGAGTGTGACAGCATGGGAAAGTGTGTTCAGCTGTTTTTGTACCATTCCCCTTATATGTATGAATTATGCCCGTTATGTATATATGCCTCCCTCACTGTATGCCTCCCCTCACTATATGCCCTCCCCCCACTGTGTGCCCCCACTGTAGCCTAGAACTGCAGACGTAAGCAGCGTTCCCAGGCTCAAACGCCAACCAATGCCATATGTCCCGGGAGTCGAGGGCTAATATCAGGAGGGGTAACACCTATATCACTGTGCTCCACAATTAAAGGCCATAAATAGTTACTCCAGGACTTTCCTTCAACCATAAAGAGAGGGGTGTTACATTTTGGTAGCAGCGGTGTTCGGACCGTCATTTCTGACCGCCTCCTACAGTGTTTTAGTGCCACAAACACCTCCTTGCCGCTCAGCCTCTCACAGCCTCGCCCTCACTCTCATGGCGTAATACCGGCTCTGCATGTACAGGTGTCCAGTTCTCACCAATGCCGTTCTCTATATCGACCACAACCCCACACAGGCCACGACTATCAACACTGCCACCCTCCGCACCTGTCTTCCCTGTTCCAACACCTGTTCAGACACCTGTTCATCTCCCGGTGGCCCTCTCCAGCGTCTGCCATTCACCCTCTGCGTCTGCCTTCACCCTCTGCGTCTGCCACGTCAATGCCATCTGCCATATCTGCCATATCTGCCACATCTCCACATCTGCCACCCACCAGCTTTGCATCTGTCTGTGGAGACATTTGTCCACCCATCAGTGCCTCCCATCTGGTTCGGATTAAACCACCGCACTACACAGCCCTCCAATTCGTGTATCGACTCAAGACCATCGAGAAACTCCACCTCTTCCAAGACTCATCCTACATACCTACTTCAAGCCGTATTCACAACCAGTCTCATCCACCACGCCTGCCTCTGACGTCACCACCGCTATCATCTCCTGCCAGCTGATACACCTCGCCTGACATCCACCCCCTCTCTACTTCGTTCACGACTCAGCTGTGTACTAATGTACCTTCATCCACCCATTTGACTTTCTGTAGAGATTATCCTCCGATTTTCTCTACAGATTGTGTGTTGTTGTCATAATTCATCTCCACCCCTCACTTCATACTCACTTTCACCGCCAGTCTTTATTACTCATCTCCCATCTCACCTCCTATTTATTGCAACTAGCATTCCGTCATCTCCAAACATTTCCATTTCCATTCTCATGGTACATTTTCTAATCTTCATACTGTACATATATATATATCACTCCTCATCTCTAATTTTATATTACGTCACCAGACTACATGTCATACTCTGCATATACGGAACTTACTCCATCCAATCTCAGTCAAGAAACAACCAATGATCACAATCCACCTGCCGAGAACGATTCAGTGACTCATTTACGCAGCGGACGCGCGTACCCCCGCCCTGCCTCCCCACCCACCACTTCATTACTCACCTCCCGACACACTTCCCATCCAGATACAGTTCATCCAGATACCTCATACTCTACCCCTGTTACTACACTGCCTGATTCTCTCCTTACTCCTACCACTCTCGTTAACTCTTCTACACCAGTTCATCTCTCATCTCCCTTACACTTAACTACCATTACCTTCTCTTTCTCCCATACTCCCATTACTTCCACGCTTTCAACCATGAACCAAACAACCCCAACTCCCCAGTCTATTTCGACGATGCCAATCGTCCCAAATTTACCTGCGAGGACTCCACTTGGTCTGTTTATGATTTTCTCAGAGAGGTCGAAACTGACATCCACAATCGGCGGATAAGATGAAAATCTCAAAGTCTCTTATCTCAAGGGTCACTTACACCAAGGCAAATCGGATATCGCATCCGCGATCCGTGCTGGACATTTTGGTGCCATAACAACCTTTGATGATTTCTGTAAGGAACTCATAACTTGTTGCCAACATTCCAATGCCGCATCTCTCATTGGTTTCACTAATCTCCTCACCCAGATGGATGAGGATTTGCAAGTCCCCCCCCAACATGCCAAACTATGGCGAAGCAGCTGCTGCCATGAAAGCCACTAGTAGCAAGATCCGGCAATTACTTATCGGCAAGACATGGGTAGAAGAAGTAAATGGAGCTCCTATGGTTTCACTCAACAACTTTGCAGATTTATTTGGTTACCTGAGATTCCTCCATTGGCTTATTCCTAAACAGAGAGAAATAGCCCTGGCGATCGGTTTCAATCCAGGAGATAAAAAATTGTTCAGATCACTAAAACCATCCATGAAAGAACAGGTTCAAACCACATGCGTCAGGCCACAGACCACCCCTTGCTCTCTCAGGTTTGTCACACTACCACTCCCCCAGACTAATACCGTTTCGTTCAACTACACGAGGCAGACCTGCCACACATTGTTCTCAAACCAACGGTCGTGATCAATCTAGTGTTCGACAGAACAGACAGTCCTCGATCCTCTGCTGGCAATGTGGTAAACCCGGACATCGAGCAAACAGTTGCGACCGTAAACACACACGGCCTTACTCCCAAACTACATGGCGTACGCCTTCCCGTTCGCGTCGCCCTACATGCAAATATCACAAGACTAGTACGACACACACTACAGACGAGTGTCGTTACCTAAATCGCCAGAGTCAGGGGAAGCGCCGCGCCCCTATCGGACCAATATGACATTGCAACAGAACACCAACTACCCATCGGCCATGTAGGACCTATAACTTCCTCAGGTCTAGTCATTCTAGGACGGAGTAATGACATACCAACGTCATTCTTCATGGACACCGGATCTATAGTAAACTTGATTTCTGATACCTCCTTAGACATCATTCAACGCAACTGCAGCTACGTCAGTTTCCTTGAACCGCTAGACATTCGCCTATGAGGTGTAGAAGGCTCAGAGTTTAAGGTCAAGGGAAGAGTCACTTTAGAAGTACAATTAGACAGCACCTTGTTCCCTTTCCCAATAGAATTTCATGTAACTAACGACCTGAAATATCCAGCAGATGTCCTTATTGGCTTACCCACCATGACACAACACTCCATTGCATTATTACCTGCCTGTAGTAGTATAGACATTTCTGGGTTCCCAGTCCACAGTATGGAATGTTCCCATCCTGTACTGCCAGTAAATTCAGTCATTCAGTACCCCCTGACTCCCGCACTCTCTAAGAGTACAGAACAAGCCAAGCCNTCATCATCATCATCACCCGAGAATACAGAGATCATTCCCTCGCTGACTGAGAGCAAGGAAACACATGATGATACATTCTTTCAGCATTCAGAAAAGGCTCATCCAGCCTCCTCTAACGACAGCACTACAGCTGACTCAGACATGTGTCAGTTACCTACCTCACAGAGTCTGACTGATGTTCTTCAACACGCAGAGACGAGGCGTGCAGTAACGAATACGTGCACAATTTTGTTACCGCATGAGTTCACCAAAGTCTCTGTTAGTGTTGTAGGTGCTAAAGAAGGAGTGGATGTACTAACACTACCTGAGACGTGTTGTGTGAATGGCTTAACTTATTCATCAGCCTGGTGCACGATCTAAGGGAACAGCCTCTGTTATCTATACTTGCTCAATGTCACGAATGCCCCACTAAAACTTAAAAGTAGTGTAAAGATCGGAGATTTCCTGGTATACCCGGCGGCCGTAATGGTGTGCCAAGAATCCTCTATCCCTGCTGTTCATACAGATGATGATAGCCAACCAACAGGTATATGTGCCATTAACTTTACGGGATCTGCTCCAACTCGTTCACCTAACCTGCTTTCAAAGATAACTTGCAAAGATTTTCCACAGTATAAATCTCAACTGCTCGATTACAGAAATGTGGAAGCCTTACCCGGAGAACAAATGGGCAAGACAGACTTAGTCAAACATTACGTAGACCTAGTGCCATGAACTCAGCCGATTTACATACCAGCATATCGGTTACCACACAGCTTGAGAAAACAGACAGATCAGATGGTACAGAAAATGGTAGTTCAGGATATTATCGAACCCTCCGTCAGTCCATGGAATAGTCCTCTTTTCTGTGTCCCAAAGAAGGACGGCAACTTTAGACAAGTAGTGGACTACCATAAAGTAAACTCCATAACCGTTCCAGACCGTTTCCCGTTAGCTGTCCTCACAGATTTGCTAGAATCACTAGGTGAAAATAACGTAGTCTTTTCATCCCTAGAGCTCCTCAGTGATTACTGGCAAGTCGAAGTGGAAGAATCCTCTCGCCCAATTACAGCCTTCAGCACCCCTTCCGGAAATTTTCAGTTTAAGAAACTTCCTTTTGGTTTGAGAAACACTCCTTCCGTATTCATGCAACTTATCCATTCGGTCTTTAGTGGCATAATGGGACACTCTCTTTTTGCTTACCTAGATGACATCATTGTTGAAAGTAAATCAGTCCCTGACCATTTTGCCAAACTACAAGAAGTATTGGAACGCCTACAGCTACCAGGTCTGAAAATCAACCTCAGTAACTGTGACTTCCTGAGAAAGATAATCAACTTTCTAGGCCATGGCGTCAACGCACAAGGCATTCATACTAATGACGACAAAACTAAGGCGATCATCAATTTCCCAGAACCTACCACTACCGATGCTGTCAGAAGTTTCCTAGGCCTAAGTGGTTACTATCGCAGATTCATTAAAGACTATGCAAAGATCGCCGCTCCTCTAACTCACTTACTAAGGAAAAATGTATCCTTTGTTTGGACTAATGATCAGTCCCAGGCTTTCCAAGGGCTAAAGACAGCTCTTGTCAATGCCCCAATATTAGCATTCCCTGATTATACCAAACCCTTTCTTTTATGCACAGACGCCTCAGGAGCAGGACTTGGTGCAGTTTTAATGCAACTAGATCAAGCATCCAGGAAGCGTGTAATAGTGTATGCTAGTCGCGCACTTACTAGCGCTGAACGTAATTACAGTGTCACCGATTTAGAAGCTTTGGCAGTAGCCTGATCCTTGAAACATTTCAGAGACATAGTATATGGTTATCCAGTGCATATCCAGACAGACCACCTTCCTCTATGTGATTTGTTTAAGGGACGCAACCTCACCGGTAGGTTAGCTAAATGGTCCATCACCATCCAGGACTTCAATCCCACTTTTCATTATGTCCCAGGAAAATCGAATGTAGTCGCAGACGCCCTCTCACGTCATGTAGCCACACCTGTCACGTCCCTGCAGCCCAAGACTACTGACAGCACAACTATAACATCAGAGGATGTTCAAAACTCTCAGCGCAAAGATTCCGTGTGGTCCCAAGTAGTTTATTTCCTCGAATCAGGAGATGCCTCAACCTTACCTGCTCTACCAGTACCACTAGATGAGTTCATACTAAAAGATGGTCTCTTGTACAGAAAAACCTTCCTTTCAGGGAAGGATTTGCCCAACAGAGAAGTACACCAACTCTTTGTCCCTACTGACCTGATATCTGCGGTCCTTCATATCGTTCATGATACACCTCATGCATCCCATCCAGGTAAAGACCGATACTTGCGCCAAGCACGTCTCGAGTACTATTGACCAACCATGCGTCGCGATATCAATGCGCACTGTGACTCTTGCATCTCATGCCACTGCCACAAAGGTTCCACCGGCTTACCTGCACCGCTCTTACAATATCCAATCCCGTCACGCCCATGGGAAACAGTCTCCATCAATCTTCTAAAACTCTCTCTTACAGAATCAGGCACAGAGTATTTGTTTGTAGCAGTCGACCACTTCTCACGCTACTGTGCCCTCGTACCCCTCTCAGATAAGACCGCGAAGAGTGTTGCACATGCCTTCGTAGATCACGTAATTTGCCAGTTCAGTACACCACATACCATCCTCACTGACAACGGTGCTGAGTTCAACAATAGCCTCCTGGAGGAGATCTGCCGCCAATTTAAAATTAATAAATGCAATGTCATACCTAACCATCCAGCTTCCAATGGCCTTGTAGAGCGCCACAATAGAAAAATCATAGAGTGCCTCAGACACCTAGGCTCCCATAGTTCGTCATGGGATGACTGGATTCCCCAAGTGGCATCAACCATCAATAGCTCCATCAATGCTTCCATTGGCGAATCTCCCTTCTTTGTTCTCTTTGGTTTTGACAAACACCTACCATACACCCTATTATCCTCAAAGCCAGACCCCATCTATAACATGGATGATTATGTCAAAGTAAAATTGGCCAACTTCCAAACAATCCATCAGTATGTAACATCCAATCTCACTTCATCTAAGGAGGACATGATACAATGCCAACATAAATCTGCCTCTCCTATCACTATCAATGTCGGTGATCTAGTCTTTGCTCATTCCCATACGCGTACCTCTAAATTGGATGACAAATTTACCGGCCCCC
This sequence comes from Birgus latro, assembly GCA_018397915.1. NCBI lineage: Eukaryota > Metazoa > Arthropoda > Malacostraca > Decapoda > Coenobitidae > Birgus > Birgus latro. The sequence goes on along the minus strand of JAGKTI010004682.1, from coordinate 39,007 downwards.
ATTGCGTACTGAATAAACAAGCCAACAAGTTCCACATCCAAAACCTCTCCACTACAAACACTAAGTGGGTCCATGCTGACGATCTAAAACGTGCTCCACGGGGTCTAGTGTTGGAAGAATCACTTGTGCAACCCACTGCTCTCCCTCCTACTCCACAAAATCCTCAATCTATCCCATTTCCACCTACACCTACTCATTCATCAACCAATCAATATCGATCCAAACTGCATTCCGCCCATCAACCTCTCCAGGAAATCTCCCGTTAATTCTCACCTAATCTTCTAGGTATAATGTTAGTGGTCTACCTGCTGGCAATGCTGACCCTTCTATGGTCCGGGTCGGGTAAGGACGATGGTGAAGTACGTCCCGGGGCCTTGGTCGGCTCGGGAGGCGAGGTAATGCTCACTGAATGTAGTCTCCCTCCGCTACGATCTTGCGCCCCTGGCCGACGTAGCCATCGCCCTGCCTGCCTACGTGCACCAGCTCCACAAAATCAAGACCCACCTCACAGCCCTCATGTGGAAACACAACCCAATTCAGTATTTATATCATCTTTTCCTCTCACTCTCCTGGCAATTGCAATACATTTCTGGTAAATTCACCGAGCTTAATGACACATTCTCCGTTCAGCCACCCGTAGGTCGTTCTCGTGTGAAACGAGGTCTCTTTACCTCGGAGGTGAGATTCTAAGCGGCTTGTTTGGCGTCGCTACAGCCCGTGACCTTTCCGGCTTTAAATCTGACCTAGCTCATTTAGCTTCAGCCCTAGAATCTCAATGCCGAGTCATCAACGTCCAACACACTATGTTACAGAAGATTACAACCCACCTAAATGAAGTAACTTACACTCTGAACAACTTCACCGACATCTTAAAACAACACCTCTCCAATCTCAACGTTCTTTCTCAGTTCTTTTATCTCAAACACAACATGGATAATCTCCAACTAGCCATTGACTATTCTCTCAGGTCACTACCATGATTCGTATCCTAGTCGATGCTTCTAATGAACGTGTCACTGCAGACTTAGTACCTATCTCAGCTCTCTGCTCTGTATTAGAATGGGCTCACTCTATTTCTGTTTATCCCCAGTACTCCCCTACTCCTCTCTCGAATATTACCATCCAGTTCTCGAGGCCACTCTTCTCACCACATGCGTCGTCGTCCATATCCCTCTATGTTCTGACATCACCTTCAACCTTTTCCACATCACTCCCTTCCCCTTCCGATACAACAACTCCTTATTGTAAGTCTCTGTTCCTTCAGAATATTTCCTCCTCTCACATGACTATCTTTCAGTTGCCTTCCTTTCTACCACCGACTTCCAGCAGTGTTCCTCCCTCACCCCTACTTCTCGGCTCTGTGCTGCCCACCTTTTCGCTATCTTCCCTAGCATCGCTACACCCTGTGAGTCTGCTTTAGTACGTAACCATTCCATATACTCTGCCTGTTCCTTTGTTCCTGCTCCTGTACTCCCAGTCCACCATGCTCACCTCAACCACGTCCAGTACTTCTTCTTTACTGTTCCCATCTCTGTCACCATCATGTGTCCTGGTACTTCAATCCGCTCCGTCCCTGCTAGTGGTCTCTACAAAGCACCGGACTATTGTACCATCAAATCAGAGTCAGTCATCACTTACGCCACTCGCTGTCACCAATCAGTCCGTAAACACTCCTATGACATCTTCCAACCAATTGACGTGCCTTCCAACATGCCATCTACTAACATTACCGTTATCTCCCCCAACATGCGTATGCTAACATTCCTCAACGTCAGTGACTTCGTTATGGATCAATTTTCTCTGGCCCTCAGCCGTTCATGGGTTCATCCAACCGTTGTGTTTCCCCTTGTGGTGATCTCTTTCATAGGTTTTCTCCTCGTCCTCTGTGCAGTGCACTGTTGTGTCTGGAAAATGGAACACTGACTACAGGAAGTCAGAATTGCTACTGGCATAGTACGCCCTAACCAGGATTAAGTGCCCTCCCATTCAGTGACTACCTATGCCACCTGATAAGTTGCGTAAACTGTGGACATAACAAGTACCACCAGCAAATGCTGATATATCTCTGATTCAGTAATGTGTGACATATAGAAACTAACACAGAAAAAAAATGGAAAGACATGTGTATCCTCTTTCACAAGAGTGATCTACAGTACTTTTATAGATCTAGGAACACGCGTGACCGCATACTCTATTTACTCCTTGTCTCATATATCAACATAACTCTATGTGTATTTTATATCAACATACCTCCCCTTGTCACAATGTACAGTATATCCCTAGTTTACATCCCCTAGACATGCCCATGTCCTCCCTCCGACCCCTGTATCATACTACCTCCCTACCATCCCCTGTATCATAATCCCTCCCTCCTTCCCCTATATCATACTCCCTACTTGTACAAATCTCCCGCCTCCCATAGTCATATGAACCGCCCCATATACATCCTCTCTAGTGTCAACAGACACCATCTGAACCACCCGGGGGAGTATTGTACCATTCCCCTTATATGTAGGTATTATGCCTGTTATGTATATATGCCTCCCTCACTGTATGCCCCCCTCACTGTATGCCCCCTCCTCCCTCTGTGTGCCCCCAATGTATCCTAGAACTGCAGACGTAAGCAGCATTCCCAGGCTCAAACACTAACCAATGCCATATGTCCCGGCAGTCGAGGGCTAATATCAGGAGGGGTATCACCTATATCTCTGTGCTCCACAATTAAAGGCCATAAATAGCTACTCCAGGACTTTCCTTCAACCATCAAGAGAGGGGTGTTACATTTTTTTTTTTTTTGAGATATAAGCTTGAGTGAGTGAGTGAGAATATGACAGAAAGTGGGCGTAAGTATCGACGTGAGAGGGTGATCGAGAGGGTTATATAGTGTAAGAATAGGTCTACGTGCATGCGAGAGAGCATGTAAGAGCAGGTGAGTATCAGAATGTGAATGAGAGAAAACTGAAAGAACTGTGAATGAGAATTATAGTGAAACTGACTGCGACTATGAGTGAGAGTATGAGTGACTGAATGTGAAAATATGTAACTTATGTGTTAAAACAAGTATGAGAGCAAATGAACATGTAAATGAATGGGAGTGAAAAAATGGATATAAGAGTTTGTGAGAGTGTAAAAGTGTGAGAGGGAGAAAGGAATATTAAGAGGCTAAAAAAAGTGTTAGAGTATGAATGGGTATATATAAGGGTATGAGAGGAGTGAAAAATGTGATAAAATGAAGTGGCGATGATTGAAAATGTGTGGCTGTGAAAGTGTGAGAATGAGTGACAGAGTTTGTGTGACAGTAAGAATGAATGAATGAAAATATGACATGTTGATGCAACATTAAAGGTCATATGCCGCCGAACGCCAACATTAAACGAACATAAAAAACAAAAAGAAAAGCGATGCATTTAACAAACCAAAAGTGAAAAGTAGCAATCAAAACTTAAAGACTGTGGAAAGATAAAGGTTAAGCAAGAACATTACCATTAAAACACAAACTAAAATATGATAAAGCCCGACAGTTTGTGGAGAAGGCCAGCACTCAACTCAAAGAAGGTGTCTCCCCCTATATCACAACCCTCTTCCCCAAGCAACAAGGCGAGAGGTACGATCCTCACCGGCACGGCACCTGGAAAGATACTGCCGGCGAAGGTCCCCAAAACTTGGGCATTCCACAAAGAGATCCCGCACGGTCAAATGAACCAGGCAATCATCACAATAGGGAGGGGACCCCCACTCCATTAAAAACCATGCGTCAGCCTAGTGTGCTCAATACGGGGCAGGCCAAAGCTGTCTCCCACTGTCGGGGTGGGCAAAATCTGTCTCCCACTGTCGGGACAGTCCCAAATACCCCCCGTCGCCCAGGTCCCGACGAATGCTGTGGAGTTTGTTCACCCCTACCGCACCCCACCTCCTCTGCCACCAGAAGCAGACAGCCTCCAGTGGCTGCATATAGATCATCGGACGGGACACGGTAATGAAGAGAGGGAGGATGAGAGACAGAAGCTCTCGTCAAAGAGCACGCTCATTGCCCACAACCCCCACCTGAGCAGGGATCCAAGACAACTGTACAGAGCATCCATGTCTGCACGATAAGAAAAGTCACTCTAAGATACTCAAGACTATTGGATCTGATGGGAAGCCACGAGACAAAGCTTGAAAGGCACTGGCTGAGTCACTAAAAATGGTAAAAGAACCTAGAGGGAACTAAAAATTAATTCAACTGCAACTAAAATAGCAGTAAGTCCTGCGGTAAAATCAGATGTGGAAGGAGGGAGACTCCCACCATGACTAAAATTATAGAAAACGAGAAGCGGTGCCTGGCACAGCAAACCCGTCCCCTGCAGCAATTTTAGTGCTGACATATAAACACAGCAGGATATCTAATCAAAGACGTCACATATCAAATTTGGAGCACACTGGGTGAAAATTGATGATATTATACCCATTTGAAATTCTAGGCCCAACCCACCTGACACTGGCAGAAGAATACAGAGAACAGCCTCATCTAATGTGGAATATCTTCCACAGAGACATTAACAGAAATCAAAGAAGAGAAAACGGACCAGTCCGCCTTATCCAACCTCCATTTCGATAGATGGGAACAAGGACTAGATACCATTGCAGTAAGGAGAATGGGAAAGTGATCACTCCCATGTAGATCCTCTATGACCTGCCAGGCAAAGTCCAAGAGGCAGTCAGGAGAGCAGACAGAGAGGCCAATTGCAGTAAAGGAACCCGTTTGGGGAGTGAAAATGCGTAACCTCCCAGGTATTGAACAGGGCAAGATCTTCATCGTCCAATAAGGATGCCAACAAACCCCCAGGTTGGTTAACAAAACAGTCACCTCACATAGGGTGGCGACCATTAAGGTCCCTCAAGACAACAAAGGCGAAGGTAACTGACCTAGAAGGTTCTCAAGTTCCGGCCTACTGATTGCTGTGTTGGGCTATGAATAAATGGAACAAACTATACCAGTGGTGGGCATGAAAGTGCACAGCAACAAACTGGAGGTCAGACTGGAAGTGGACTGGTTGATGAGGGATGTTAGCACTCACCAATATAGCACTACCACCAACATGACCGTGGGTTGGCACACAATACCCAGGTGGCGCAAAAGGAGTGGCAAAATCGACAAGAGTTTCCTGGAGATACACACACAAAGGAGAAGTAATCAGGAGGGTCCACAGCTTGCACTGCAGTATACTGACCAAGAATTTCATAGTATCCACAGCAGTGGAAGAATCAAGATAAGGGGTGAGACAGCCTTGCCCCCAGCAAGTGACCAGATTTATGTTGATGCTTAGAAAGGTCCTTAGTATAGGACTGCCTGGCACCGTTATGCTGCAGTGTGCCGACCAGCTGAAGGCAACCTGGGGGAAGAAGAGGGTCGGACAGTGGTCTTCTTCTGTGGTGAAGCAAGAGATGGCTTGGTAGGGGAATCACAAGCTGCCTTAGCTGGAATAGAGCAGGCAGTGCCATCACAAGGAGGAGTGTGATCAGTAGTGCACCCCACAGTACTAGGATCATGAGAGGGCAAGGTCTCATGCAGCTAAGCAGGTGCATCAATGACACAGGTATCACCACTGTCTGGCGGGGTTCAGACCATGAGTGAAACACAATCCTCAGCCTGCACTCGCTCATACCCCTGAGAATCCTAAGAACAGAATGAGTAGTGACCTCCACACCAGAAACCTTTGGTTGTAGGGCCTCAGTCTCTGAGCATTCTGAGGAGCCACTGCGATGCTTGCTCTGCACTGATGGGACGTCGATTTTATGGGATATGTCAGGACTAGAGAAGCATCAACACGGACATCTGCCTCCGGCCCGGAAGGGTAACTGAAGTGGAGGCAGAAACATTAGTTGAAGAAGACTAGTTACCATTCGCCTCACAAGCAACAGGAGCCTCAGCAATGTCAGCCTGCAAATGACAGAAGAAGGGAGCAGTAGATGGCACAGATCAAGGCAGATTCCGAGACACATAATGCCGCACAAAAACATCAGAGAACATAGGTGTAAGTAACTCCAGGCTGGAACTATCAAGTCTGGGCTCTCCCCCTTGCCTCAGGAAAGGAAACCTTCTCGTGGGTATGTATAGTGTTACTGTCGTAGCTACTCCAGTTGTGTGATAGAAAGAGGAGAGGGAGATGATACATGTACAAATAAAAGGAGCCACTGAGAAATCAGTTAATCTTTTCCTATCATGTTCTGACCTGGTGGGTCAGACAAAGGGTCACTGTGTGTACACACCGGTCAAAAAGGTTCACTGGAAATAGACTAGGAGATTATCACAAAGATCCTATTTCCCAGTTTAACTGCTCTTGTCTGTGAGAAAGTACAGTAAGCTTGAGAAGGGCGGAGCGTATTTTCAGAGTACGGCCAATCAAAATAGGCTAAATCCTTCTCTGACTTTCTTGATGGCTTGTAATTGGCTACTGGGTGAGCTGAGTAAGGCTCTCATGGGTCGTACGAGGTACTAGCACTGTTTGAGTGGCTGTAGATTATTATTCTAAACGCCTAATGGTTAAATAACCGAAAGAGGCGGAGATACGACCTTTTATAAGCTCGATCTAGCAGAGAGAGCTCATTTTTTAAGTCATTTTTCAAGAGACATTTTCATACATCTTTGTACAGTCACGTACTTTGTCACATTTTGTTACACTTTCCCTCTTAGTTTCTCTTTGCTTAATACGTGACGTTAATTTCAAAAGACACTGTTTTTGCACCATAATTAGTTTATTCACTACTCCATCTACACTTGTATAATTTATTCATTTCTTTCACCTATACTTGTGTGTGATTTATACTTGGTTTTTACCCTGTCTTCAAGCCACTCGTGTTGGGTATCTGTGAGTAACGTTTGTGTACCTATGCTCCACTGAGTTGTGATCTGTTTAGGTAAGAATACCTAGTTTATATTTGTATTACGCAGAGCTATTTGTACATTTTTCTCTTTGTAATCCGAATCTCAGAATCAGTTTCCGGATGTGTGTGTTATAGTGTACAGTAAAGTTAAGTCAGTCTTCTTGTGATCTTTACCTTACCCCATTTGGTGATTAATTTAAGGGTTAAGAGTGCACCTTAATATACACGTCCGTACCACATTTGGCGACCTCTTACCAGGATAGCTAGCTCTGTGGTGTATTAATAACTTTGGTCTCCGTAACAATTTGGTGACCTTTTCCAGGATTGCTCTGTTACATATTAATAACCTTGGCAAATACACAGTGCTTACTTTAATATGATCAGTGACAGTGATGTGAAAGCATTTCTTGATTCTAAGCCTACCCCAACCAAAGTGAAAACTCTTAAGAAGCACGAGCTTACATTACTTGCCAGCCTTAAATGTGACAATTCCTGCCTCCATTAATAAGACTAGCTTACTTGATTTAGTGTTGGAAATCATGGTTGCACAAAGGGAGTCCTCCATTGCTAGTCCTGAGCCAGTTGATACTGCACAAGTTAACCCTGAGTCTTTATCATCGGAGACACCAGGGCCCAGTGTTGTTTCTGTTTATGATTCTAGTGACCAATTACAACTTGAGATAGCCAGACTTAAGCTGAGAGAATTGGAAATACAAGCCCAGATGAGACAAAAGGAAATGGATCATGAATTCAGAATGAAGCAAGCTGAAGTTTACCTAGAGCTAATAGTTCATCTGGCAGTAGTTCATCTTTTGATGTTGCTAAGAATATTAAGCTGGTCCCTCCCTTTAACGAGCAAGACGTCACTAGGTACTTTCATATGTTTGAAAAGGTGACAGGTCGTCTCTCATGGCCAAAAGACTCTTGGACAGTACTGTTGCAGAGTGTTTTAAAAGGAAAGGCTCAAGAGGTTTATATTTCTTTATCAGTGGAGCAAAGTGCTAAATATGATTGTCTAAAAGAGGCCATTCTAAAATCATACGAACTCGTGCCAGAGGCATATAGGCTTAAGTTTAGATCCACTTTTAAACAGAAAGATCAGACTCATGTGGAGTATGTTAGAATACTTACAGATTTATGTGACAATTGGTTACGTGCTAAGAATGTTAATTCTTTCCCAAAATTAAGGGAGTTAATGGTCTTGGAGAGTTTTGCTGATAAAATAGACAGGGATATTGCAACACACTTGGTGGAGAAGCAGGTAGATGCCCTAGATGAGGCTGCCTTAGTTGCTGATAATTGTAGTATTATTTATAAGCATGAACGTAAGCCCCATTCATTTGCTAAGGGTAGGAGAGTGAACCAACCAGTTTTTGTGAACCCTTCTTCTGGTAAAGGCAAGTTGATGTTAAGTGACACTGGTGGAAATGTTGCAACCCCAGACCATGTTAGTTCCACGAAAGTAAGTGAGGACAGTGTTGCCAAAGGATCAAGAAAAAGTGTCAGAGTTTGTCAGTATTGCCAGAAAACGGGGCACTGGGAGGATTGGTGCTGGAAGAAACGAGGGAAAAGATTTAATGTGAAACCTATTACTTTGGTAAACTCCTGGGGAGCTTTTGACACCAACAGTGTGCAACCTTCCACAGTTATTGTTAGCGGTAGTAAGACACCGCCCCAGCGGGTGCAAATTGTTGATAAGGCCAGAGTGGAGCTGTCAGTGGTTGACAGACAGACTTCTGTAGAGCCATTGTTAGACACTGGTAAGACTGGAGCAGTGCAGCCGTCAGGTTCAAGTGAGAGTGGTAATAAGACTCCATTAGAGTGTCCTCCCCCAAGTAGTACAGTAGGTGACTCCTCCCCAAATAATTTATTTGCTAACTTTATATCTAAAGGGTTAGTTTCACTTGATGGAATTGGTGATAAGGAAGTCAGTATACTTAGAGACACAGGAGCTTCTCAGTCACTGATGTTGAAGGGGATTGTTGATGTACCTGACCCTAATGAATGTGTCTTGTTGCAGTGTATAGCTGAGTTTGTATCTGTTCCCCTAGTTGAGGTGAAGCTCCAGTCAGAGTTAGTTACTGGTTCAGTGAGTGTGGGTGTTGTTGACCGACTTCCTGTACAAGGAGTCACTTTCCTTTTGGGCAATGACTTGGCGGGAAGACAGGTAAGTGCTGTTCCTTGTGTGTCAAAGACCCCCCCTGAGTGAGGATAGGACAACAGGGTTGGATTCTGTTGTATATCCCGCGTGTGCTGTAACCAGAGCTATGACGGCAAAGGCCAGCCGTGCTAATGTTGATAGTCATGGCACTGGCAATGCCGATGATGTTATTGGGCTTGGTGATGCCTTTTTTGCCCAGTTGAATGACTCTGAGATTGATGATTCTCCTCACATTTGATGTAAATGCAAGATTGGCTTATGTGCAAAGATCTGATCCAGAGATTGCCATTTTGGTTGACTCCGCAGTTAGGGAAGATGTGTGTCAGTCTGAATTGAGAAAATGTTATTATTTACTGCCAAACAATGTATTAATGAGAAGGTAGAGATCTCCTAGTGTTGCTCATGATAACGACTGGGAGATGGTACACCAGGTGGTAACAAGTTCCTATAGGCAAAGAATTATGTCCATTGCTCATGACTCTTCTTTAGCAGGTCACTCGGGTGTGAAGAAGACACTCTTCCGCATCTGGCAGCATATTTATTGGCCTGGAATCCGTCGCGATGTCGCACGGTTCTGTAGGTCATGTCACACCTGTCAGCTAGTCGGTAAGAATAATAAGCCGATCCCTGCGGCTCCTTTGATTCCTCTACCTGTGTTTGAGGCCCCATTCACTAGAGTCTTTGTGGACATTGTTGGTCCTTTGCCTAAAACCTCTTCAGGCCACCAGTACATCCTCACAATGTTAGACATGGCCACTAGATATCATGAAGCCATTCCCTTGAAGAATATTTCAGCTAAATTGGTTGTAAAAGAGATGCTAACCTTCTTTACCCGTTTTGGACTCCCTAAGGAAGTTCAATCAGACCAAGGCAGTAATTTTAATTCCAGACTGTTCAGACAAACCCTTAAGGAGTTAGGCATCTCCCAGATCACAGCAACAGCATATCATCCTCAAAGTCAGGGTGCATTAGAGAGGTATCACCAAACTTTGAAACACATGCTCAAGAAGCTGTGTGCTGATGAAAAAGGACTGGGACAAGTGTTTGCCCTTTTTACTGTTTGCAACTAGAGAGGCATCAAGTGAGCCTTTAGGCTACTCCCCATTTCAGTTGATTTTTGGCATGAGGAAAGAGGCCCACTTAAACTTCTCAAAGAACAATGGGTCAAGGATGATGATCAGATTAACTTGTTAGACTATGTGTCAAAATTTAAAGACAGATTGGCCTATAGCATGCAAGTAGCCAGGGCACACTTAGAGTCATCTCAGGAGAAGATGAAAAGATGGTATGACCACTCTAAGAAAGTCAGTAACAGGATCTTCAACCCGGGTGACTTAGTCCTTGTTTTACTACCCAGTCATGATCAGCCTCTGCAGGCAAGTTTTGCGGATCCTTATGTGGTTGAGAAGAGGGTAGGTGAAGTGAATTATGTCATTTTAACCCCAGACCGGAGGAAGGAATATGCTGAAGGAGTACCAAAGGCTAGATGTGGACCCCCCTAAAGCTGCGTGTGTGGTGGCGGCTACCGAGTTGGCGGAGGACGAGGGCTGCCCTTTGATGTTGGACCAGACGACCAGTTGGAGAGGAAACCAGCGCGCTCGGAGTACGCTGGTAGATAAACTCTCCCACTTGACTGCAAAGCAACGTGCTGAGCTGGTTGAACTTCTCAGCAAGTTCCCTGATGTCTTCCAGGACACCCCAGGACGGACAGATGAGGCACAGCATGATGTGGTTGTTGGAGATGCGGGTCCTGTGAAGCAGTCACCCTACCGGGCTAGTCCTTTGAAGCAGACCATCATCCAGGAGGAACTGAACTACCTGTTGCAGCAAGGGTTAGTCGAGCCCTGTCAAAGTGAATGGTGCTCCCCGGTCATAGTGGTTCCTAAACCCGATGGGTCCCTTCGTCTTTGCATTGATTACCGCAAAGTTAACTCTCTTACAAAAACTGACACCTACTCACTACCTAGAGTAGATGATATACTTAACCAAGTTGGATCTGATGAAGGGATATTGGCAAGTCCCTCTCACAGAAAGGGCCCAAGAAATTTCCTGTTTTGTGGTTGGTGGCAGTACTTGTAAATGTGAAGTCATGCCCTATGGCATGAAGAATGCTCCTGCCACCTTCCAAAGGCTGATGAATGATCTCACCCAGGGTTTGGATGGTTGTGTAGCCTACATTGATGATGTTGTAATCTTTAGCAATATTTGGGGACAACACTTGAGCCAACTAGATGCCTTGTTGCAGAGACTGTCCTCTGCTAATTTAGTGCTTAATTTACCTAAATGTGCATTTGTAAGGGCTCAAGTGCAGTACCTAGGTTATGTGGTCGGCTTAGGCCAAGTGAGTCCACCTGATGTAAAGGTTCAGGCCATAGCAAATTCTCCCCAACCCAAAAAATAAGAGAGAGTTGCAACGATTCTTGGGTATGGTAGGGTACTACAGACGCTTTGTCCTGAACTTCTCTGATCTTGTAGCTCCCCTCACTGATTTGTTAAGAAAAGGAGTCAAGTATGAGTGGAAGCCAGAATGTGAGGATGCCTATTCAAAAGTTAAAGCCATCCTATCGAGTCACCCAGTGCTTCAAGCTCCCAATTTTGACAAACCTTTTAAATTAGCTGTTGATGCTAGTGGTCTAGGGGCTGCTGCAGTTTTCCTACATGATAATGATCAGGGTTTTGAGATGCCTGTGTGTTATTTCAGCAAAAAGTTCAATAAAGCCCAAAGGAATTATTCAACTATTGTGAAAGAACTCCTTGCACTCATACTTACCCTCCAACACTTTTCTGTATATGTTGGTCCAGGGTCAGGTGATGTAGTGTACACTGATCACCATCCTCTAAAATTTTGTCCCGATTTAAGGACAAGAATCTTAGATTGACCAGCTGGGCCCTATTTTTGCAAGCATACTCCCTTGATGTAAGACACGTACATGGGGTCAAAAAATGTTCTAGCAGATTACCTGTCGAGAACTTAATTTGTACAATGTCTAGAAATTTCCCTTGGAAAATTTCTTCTCTCAGGAAGGGAGATGTTACTGGCTTAGCTACTCCAGTTGTGTGATAGAAAGAGGAGAGAGAGATGATACGTGTACAGATAAAAGGAGCCGCTGAGAAATCAGTTAATCTTTTCCTATCGTGTTCTGACCTGGTGGGTCGGACAAAGGGTCACTGTGTGTACACATCGGTCAAAAAGGTTCTCTGGAAATAGATTAGGAGATTATCGCAAAGATCCTATTTCCCAGTTTAACTGCTCTTGTCTGTGAGAAAGTACAGTAAGCTTGAGAAGGGCGGAGTGTATATTCAGAGTACGGCCAATCAAAATAGGCTAAATCCTTCACTGACTTTCTTGATGGCTTGTAATTGGCTATTGGGTGAGCTGAGTAAGGCTCTCATGGGTCGTACGAGGTACTAGCACTGTTTGAGTGGCTGTAGACTATTATTCTAAATGCCTAATGGCTAAATAACCGAAAGAGGCGGAGATACGACCTTTTATAAGCTCGATCTAGCAGAGAGAGCTCACTTTTTAAGTCATTTTTCAAGAGACACATTCATACGTCTTTGTACAGTCACGTACTTTGTTTGTCACATTTTATTACACTTTCCTTCTTAGTTTCTCTTTGCTTAATACGTGACGTTAATTTCAAAAGACACTGTTTTTGCACCATAATTAGTTTATTCACTACTCCATCTACACTTGTATAATTTATTCAGTTCTTTCACCTATACTTGTGTGTGATTTATACTTAGTTTTTACCCTGTCTCCAAGCCACTCGTGTTGGGTATCTGTGAGTATCATTTGTGTACCTACGCTCCACTGAGTTGTGATCTGTTTAGGTACGAATACCTAGTTTATATCTGTATTACATAGAGCTATTTGTACATTTTTCTCTTTGTAATCAGAACCTCAGAATCTTTATCGGATGTGTGTGTTATAGTGTACAGTAAAGTTAAGTTAGTTTTCGTGTGAACTTTACCTTATCCCTTTTGGTGATTAATTTAAGGGTTAAGATTGCACCGTAATATACACGTCCGTAACAATAGACAAAATCTCCCTCTCAAAGCCACAGTGAGGACAGTGTCGAGAGAAGGCAGCATGGGCACCCCCACAATGCTAGCATTTAATAGGCCCCTGACAGTCACCGGCATGGGAGGAGCAACCACAAGAAATATATACACTTGGAATACCAGCTAGTGCATGGCCACAAAAGCAGCTAACATGCCCATACACCTGACAATGAAAACATCTCTTTGGGGTTGGAACATAGGGCTTCATAGGAAGGGAGAGCCAGGCGAGTTTCACAGAAGTAGGTAACATTAATCGGTCAATGGTCAAGAACAGTGTCAGAGTTGGGGTCATAACAACATCAACGTTCTTCTGCAACCAGTTAACAGACACAACACCAGAAGAGCACAGTTCCTCCAGCAACTGCAACTCAGAGTAATACGGAAGGTAAAACCAGTAAATAACCCCATATTCTGATTAAAGGTGGCATGAGGAACACAGGACACACTCTGACATCTACAGAAGTTAGAGCCCGCAGACAAGAGCTCTCTTCTGGGGAAGACACCTCTATGAGGATGCTACCATCCCCCTGAGATGAGATTTTAGGCTCTCTCTGACAGGATAATACAATGACAATGGATAATTCAAAGGTATCCATATCTTGCACTCATCCACCAGCTGAAGATTCAGCACTAGATATTTTGAATATTTCTATGGCACTGTGTCTTCTGAGCCAAATTCCAGAGCAGGACAAACCCAAAAGGACTTTCTTCCAGTCCCAGTTCAGTGCTGGGTAAGAGAAGGACAGACCCAGTGGGCCTGGAAAGACTCCAGAGTGGAAATCAGGGAAGAAGATTTTGAAAAATCTTCAAGGCCAGATGCATTGTCGTCATCAGATTTAATATTACGTGCAGCCATGAAAGTGCACTAGAGAAATTTATTCCCCCACCCCTCCACCCACTATGGAGCACAAAAAGGGGAGGTCATATGCCATGGATAACACCACTAGCGACCCCAGAGGTAGTGAGAGAGCATCCGTGGACAACCACCAGGGGACCCGGGCAAGGGTGGCTCAAGGACGATAGGAGCCACCAGGTCCCTGAAGTGCCCACTTGACCCTAGCTAACGCATGGCCAGCTGACTGACATGACTGGGACCAACTAAGTTGCCCATCTAGGAAGAATAGGGGACTGAAATGGTGTGTTGCTAGCTGGAGAGTGCATCATGTAGCGTCACTGAACCTCCAGGACTCCTGTTTCCCAGCATATGGGATGCCACGCTTGGCAAACACGTGGGGAGACAAAATTCCACCCAAGATGGGATATGGGCAGGGACAAGCAACATTACCAGCAGGTCTCCTCTACCAGTGATGTGAGGGGTGTTTGGTTCACGAGGCTGAAGAATATCGAACCCTACAAAGGAAGGCACGCCTCAAGAGTAGGTGGCACTGTCAGCCACGCTTCAAGCCCTGCCACCACGTCAAGGTGACTCCTTTCAGCGAGGTGTGACAGTAAGAATTTGTATGGTAAAATGTATGAGGAAGTGAAAATGAGGATACTACTAATGACAGTCTGGCTGAAAAACAGAAAGTATATACAGTATGTCCATATAATAAGGAGTAACGTAATAAAAATTATGAAGATGGCGACAAATAGATAAGCTTAACTAACGAAATTTCCTCCATGGAATATTCGGTTCCATTCTGATGAGTTTCTATTGATATTAATAATTTTATAATTTACTTTCCGTTGTATATTTATTGATTTAAAAATAAGTAGTGGACAACGGGGGAGATGAGGAGGGAGAGTAAAGAGGGAACTCCTATTCCCGACTGACAATTGTATCATGCTTCTTAATTTGCATACCAAGTTTTATCAAACTCTGTCAGTTCGACAGAGATAGTGTGATGACAGACAAGAGACAGCAGTCAGCAAACATGTTGAATGTCCCCACACAAACACACTAAAATGATGCCATTTTTCTCATATCATTCATGGGGTTAATAATAACAAAGGATATGATATGGAAAGGCTTTACTATTTCATGTTGATTCTTTTTTCATTTTTAGTTTTTACAAATTTTAGACCATTTTATTCAGATCGGGAGAGGGTTTTCAAGCTGGAGGGGTCGTATTAGCCTATATTAACTACCTCATGTGTGGTAGGTGGGGGTGCCCATCATCCACCCACTTACCCTAGCGGTACTCTGTTTTTAGGGTAGCTCTACACTCAGCAGCAAGCCAAATGATTTCCTGTAAACCAGGATATCATTTACAACACTGGGTGGTAACCTTATAACCAACCAACACGTGTTCCCTACATGTTAGTGGGGTTGCGAAGGGTTAGTGCCCCTCCACGTAAAACAACTAAGTACAAATATGAAAAGGAAGCCTCGGACCTGGACTGACTAACAGGTGACGACTAAGGACTGAACGAAGGACATGTTACGGATTACGACATGGAATATAAGAGATGCAAATGATGAGATGAAAGAGAGAGAGAGAGACTGTCCAGGTGCGTGAGGGTGCAAAAATGGATGTATGTGGATTAACTGAAACCTAATGGAGAGGTGAGAGTGTGAGAGAATGGGAACAAAGATGGGGTGTATGCGTGGGAGCGGAGAATGAGAGGGCAAAAGAAGAAGTGTGTATTCTTGGGTGCAAGAAATGCAAGAATATAAGAGAGTATGGATCACTTGGCTCAAGGATTGTGTGGGTAAGATTGAAAGTTGGACCACAAATGTGTGTGTGTGTGTGTGTGTGTGTGTGTGTGTGTTTAAATGCAAAATCGTGCATGCAGAGTGAAAGAAGAGATCTGGACAAATGTGGAAGTGTGCATAGAAAAGTTTGAAAGAAATAAGACAGTGTTTTTGATTGGAGATATGAATGGAAAAGTAGGGAATGTGAAGGTGGATGGAGTGGTTGGTGAGTGGGGTGTGATAGTAGAGGTGGATGAGAATTACAGTACTCTAGAGGACATTTGTCCCGGGAGGGGGTTTGTTATACCCAATCCCCTCTTCAGACAGAAAATGATGCACAGGTATAAGTGGCAAGTGATGCGAAGGGTGGGTGGATAGCTGAATGAACGGAAGGCAATGATTGATTATGTGTATGTGGATGATAGGATGAGAAGGCGTGTAATGGATGCAAGAGCAGATAGAGGTTGGGGGAGTGGACCTTCTGACCACCACTTGGTGGTGGTGAAAATTAAGGCTCAAATGAAATGAAGGATAGGAGAAGGGAAGGACAGGAGGAAGTAGTTCATGCAAGGAAGGTGGAAAGGTTACAAGAAGATGGAAAAAAAAGACAGAATTCAAAAGAGACATGCAGGAGCGATTGGGTAAACACAGACTGGAGCAGATGAGGGACGTGTGCAAGATATTCTTAGAAGAAATCTGTGCAGCATGTGAGGTGATGTGTGGGGCAAAGAGAAGATGAAAGGGGATGCAAGGAACAGCATGGTGGAATGAAGAGGTGAGTGTCAAGGGGAAAATGAAAAATGTATAACAATGTATAGCTATGTGTGCTAGGAATATCTATCGAGTCGATTATTACGAGAGAATCGACTCATGAAATCAAGTGGCGATTTCACTTTTATGCTGGCTTACTTCGCCAATTCTCTAGAGTCGAGAATTTATAAACTTTAACAGTACACAGCAGAGATTAAACGCTCAAGAAGGCTGTATTACTGTACTGTTGGCCTCTGAGAAAGTTAGTTTCTCCCATTAACATTAAAAAAAATAATAATGATAATAAAAATATACAGGATCTTGGGTGAGCCAAACTTCTAGCTAGCACAACGGATTTAAGAATTAATACCAAAAGCTGGACTAAGTACCAGTCGTGATTAATATAAGTAGTTGTGCTAACCTGGAGTAGCAAAAATGTACTAAATATGTGGGAAAATCAAACATGACTGTTACATTTAACAAAGCTCAAGAAAACGAACTGTAAATTTATTAAATACAAGAAAATAAATTTACGTTGCATGAATCAATTCAAAATCAAAGAAAGGGAAATGCACTCACTCAAACACTCAGACAAACAGCTAAATAACCAAAACCTTAAGCCTAGGAAAAACAAAAGAAAATACTAATCGGCAGGGATGAGACCGTCGCTAATACGGTCGATTACCAGGCAGGTGGGAGCTTCGGGATTTCAGGCCGATACAGTTGAGACTTCTGAGATCGCTAAGAAAAAGAGACCCGCTCGAGCTTTGTGCACAGCACACCTGCACTCCGAGACTGTCACTTTGACGACTGACTCGATGCTTGAGTGTTCAGCGTAAGGAACGTGTGAAAGAGACATGGCCAAGTAACGGCCAGGGAGGCAGAAACGATAATTCAGAAATTATCGCTCAGAGGAATGCATTGTCTGTACATAAAGACAATCACTCGTGAAAGAATGATGAAAGTTTTGAAAATCTGATGCAAATACAAGTACACGAGTGTGTGGCTGAGAGAATGGCTAATTCTCATGGACTTCAGAACTATTCGTCGCTCCTGCAAAATCACTCGATGTCACAATTTACAATACATAATTTAACGATGTAGAAAATTCGTGACATTACGCTGCTGGAAAATCAAATTTTTCCTTGGAAAAATTTAACAAACTATATCTATCTATCTATCTATCTATCTATCTATCTATCTATCTATCTATCTATATCTATCTATCTATATATATATNGAAAGTTCGCTACATTTACATTGACAACTAACTGTTATGTAGCGTGGTGTATGTGATACACGGTGTTGTAACAGTTGTAGTATAACTGTACCTACGTGTAAAGCAATAACAAATTAATGCAATAATAAAGGCAACGAGGGCTGAGGAGAAGAGGTGGCAGCATAAGCAGAGACAATCAGTGAACCTGGACATCTGCTTCACCCACCAACTGTACCTGTGGAATGAGTCAAGGTGGAGCATCAATAGTGTCAATGTGACAATTTGTACTAAATTGCAATTACCATCCATCCAGCAGTCAATCCGTATACAATAGAAAGTACACTTTAGCTGGAAATCAGTTAACAGCAAGAGTTTGGTACATTTGAGGTCGCCATTATTTCCTTAATACTTGCCCTTTTTAACCTATACTTACGGCTAATAAAGGGCTCGTCGTTGGTGTCCTCAGTTGGGATCGCCATGACTGCACACTTATAGCTATACTTTCATTTACAAAGGGCTCGTCGTCAGTGTCCGCCGCTGGGATCACCGCAACTGCCCGTTTGTCATCGGTGTCCTCGATTGGGATCGCCGTGACTTCTGGCTTATAACTATACACTTATTGCTACAAAGGGCTCGTCGTCGGTGTCCGCGGTTGGGATCGCCGCGACTGCCCATTTGTCCTCGGTGTCCTCGGTTGGGATCGCCGCGACTGCCCGTTTGTCCTCGGTGTCCTCGGTTGGAATTGCCGTCACTACACACTTATAACTACACTTATTTCTACAAATGGCTCGTCATCAGTGTCCGTGGTTGGGATCACCGCAACTGCCCGTTCATCATCGGTGTCCTCGGTTGGGATCGTCGTGACTACGAACTTATAACTAATTAAGGTAAGTCAAGAATCCCTACGCAAACTTGGGCAGGTCACATTTTAACACCCTGCATGGGTGTGAACACTCATGTGGATTTTGTGTATTCTCCGGGAATCCTCAGAGAGGCCCACAGCACGAGACACACCACAAGGTAATTCAGACACAACCTCATATTGCCTCTGCAGAGGTCTCCAACTTCCCCCTTAATCTACAGTACATACAAGCCCTACACTTACGACTAATAAGGGTTCATTGTCAGTGTCCACGGTTGGGATCGCCGCAACTGCCCATTCATCATCGGTCCACAGTTGGGATCGCCGTGACTGTGGGCTTATAACCTACGGTGCATAGGTATGTACAGAGATTATGGGCATGGATTCAAATGGCACAGGAAGGAAACTTTCCTGAATGGTGGTACGTCGACACACATTGCAGGAATGCACAAAACTATCTATTTCCAATCCCATTCCTGGCCATAAAAAGTCAGCATGGATACGGCCATGGGTTTTCTTTTTGCCCATATGACCTCCTGACGCTGAACAATGACCCCATTCTAACACTGCTTGGCGGTACTTTTTGGGAACGACAAACTGCAGTCGAACCTCGCCCACAGGTGTTTGTGACTCACGGTAAAGCTGTCCTTGTTAGCGAAGGAACCTGGCTCATCCACCCCATGAATACTTGGTCACTTTACCCTTTTGTTTCTTCCGCAAAACAACCAGTGTCGGGTCAGGCTGTTGTTCTTGGACAACATCTTGACTACAAATCAGATCTTGCGGCAATGCAATGGCCACCGGGGCGATACAATTTGGAGCCTTGGCCATGGCTCGTGTTACTGCAGCCGAAGTCTGAGTAGTGACATCTACGGTGCAACTAGACTTGGCACCTGGTATGTTACCTATAATGAAGTCAAACATAGGTTCTTGCATGACAACGGCAACTGTTGAACCTGTGTAAAAGGGAGATGCTACCTGGATATGTGCCTCAGGCAACAATCTCACTGATCCATCAATAAGCTGAGCTTGGACCTGTCTGCCTGTGTATTCTTCAGGACGAACAAGAGTCTGCCTGACAGTGCAACCTGAGGAACCATTGTCTCTCAGAACATTAACAGAAACACCTCCCACAAACCCTGGCTGAACAAGGAAGACACTGTTACCTGTGGGAGGCCCTGTGGAGGAAGTGGCCAGCCAATGATAAGGCTGCATGGCACGCAACTCTTCAAACATGACAGGACTATATGCCTTAGGGGTCGTACCCGAACTAGGTGCACGAGGAGTCGTACTTTGACTAAGTGCACTAGGAGTTGTGCTTTGACTAGGTGCATGAGGAGTTGTACTCACCATCTGGGGAGCAGGAGCACTGACGGCCTCTGGAGGAGAGTTCACTATCTGACGGGGACTAGTGAACTGTGAAGGAGGACCTGTGCTGGTGGGGACGGCACCATCGTGCATCTGTTGGGGAATGAAGGCTGCGTTTGCCTCCTGCCTCCAATACACTGGGGCTGGTGCTGAAAAGGTTTGTCCCGGTTGTCGATTGCGTGGCTGATACTGCTGCTGCTTAGGGTACTGCTGCTGGTTAGGGTACTGCATGTACCTCTTCCAGTCAGGTTTCTGTGTATTCTGCTTCTTCTGCGGTTTGTTTGAACCTTTGCCATTATTCTGAGAATGGCCTTGATGCTGGGGTTCAGTCTGCGACTGCTTACCAGACTTAGCAGTATCTTTCTTATTCCATGGCTGTTGCCTACAAGTTTGGTACCCGTACGCAGTAAAGAAAGCATCAGCGTTTTCCACCATTTGGTTTGCATCCTTCACTTTGCACATCTTGAGCTGGGCCATAAGCTCAGCAGGCCAGGACTTTTCCAGCTGTGTGCGCAGCACAAGGTCGATTATTCCCTCTCGCATGCTAAGAGTCTCGTCCTTCTCCATCCACTCACCTAAGTATGCCGTGAGACGGTCAAGGAACTGTACAGCTGTCTCCTTTTCCTGGAGACGCACCTTCACGAACTGATTCCTAACATGATCAATGGTAAGACCGTACGCTTTGATGATTGCGGTCTTCATCATCTCGTACGTGAGATTATCTCCGTGAATTCTGTGGAGAATGTCGAGGGCAGGGCCCTCAAACAAGCTAAGAAACTGAAGCCGCTGCCTCATCCAGATTGTACAGACGTGCCATGTCTTCGAAATGAGCTATGAATGGCTTGATTCGCTCGCCTTCCTTGTAAGAAGGAAGCTTGAGACGTGGAGTTGCTAGAACAGGTGCTGAGAGAGCAGTAGTGGAGGCTGGGTTAGCTGCACCCGATGTGCCTGAAGCCAAGAAGTCTTGCTTCAGCTTCAACACTTCAAGCTCGTGTTTGTCACATACCTCGCACTCGGTGCGTTCATGCTCTTCATGTGCATCGGGCTCGGGACACTCGTGTTCACGTTCCTTCTCACGTTCCTCGCGCTCACACTCTTTCTGACGTTCCTCGTACTCATGCTGCTCTTTTTCGAGCTCACGTCGAATTTTCCGCTCTTCACGGGCGGCATTCTCGCGTTGCTGCTCGTAATTGCAGCGCGACAGGACATAATCTCGAATTTCCTTGGGGTTAGTAAGCCCCATATTCTTGGCTTCCCACAGGTATGTACTAGTTTCCATGATGCTCAGATTGAGACTGAGTGACCAAGGACTAAGACTGATATGCTGGCTGGTGTGCAGCAGTCTACCTAAGAGTGTGTGAGTGATTTCGGTAATAATTTTAAGCTAGGAGTTTCTTTCCTGAAATGAGGTCGCCAGATGTCAGGGGGAAAATGAAAAATGTATAACAATGTATAGGTATGTGTGGTAGGAATATCTATCAAGTCGATTATTACGAGAATCGACTCGTGAAATAAAGTGGCGATTTCACTTTTATGCTGGCTTACTTCGCCAATTCTCTAGAGTCGAGAATTTATAAACTTTCTCAACAGTACACAGCAGAGATTAAACGCTCAAGAAGGCTGTATTACTGTACTGTTGGCCTCTGAGAAAGTTAGTTTCTCCCGTTAACATTCAAAAAAATAATAATGATAATAATAATATACAGGATCTTGGCTGAGCCAAACTCCTAGCTAGCACAACAGATTTAAGAATTAATACCAAAACTGGACTAAGTACCAGTCATGATTAATATAAGTAGTTGTGCTAACCTGGAGTAGCAAAAATGTACTAAATATGTGGGAAAATCAAACACGACTGTTATATTTAACAAAGCTCAAGAAAACGAACTGTAAATTTATTAAATGCAAGAAAATAAATTTACGTTACATGAATCAATTCAAAATCAAAGAAAGGGAAATGCACTCACTCAAACACTCAGACAAACAGCTAAATAACCAAAACTTTAAGCCTAGCAAAAACAAAAGAAAATACTAATCGGTAAGGATGAGACCGTCGCTAATACAGTTGATCACCAGGCTGGTGGGAGCTTCGGGAATTCACGCTGATACAGCTGAGATGTCTCAGATCACTAAGAAAAAGAGACCCGCTCGAGCTTTGTGCATAGCACGCCTGCACTCCGAGACTGTCACTTTGACGACTGACTCGATGCTTGAGTGTCCAGCGTAAGGAACGTATGAAAGAGGCGTGGCCAAGTAACGGCCAGGGAGGCAGAAACGATAATTCAGAAATTATCGCTCAGAGGAATCCATTGTCTGCACATAAAGACAATCACTCGCGAAAGAATGATGAAAGTTTTGAAAATCTGATACAAATACAAGTACACGAGTGGACGGTTGAGAGAATGGCTAATTCTCACGGACTTCAGAACTATTCGTCGCTCCCGCAAAATCACTCGATGTCACGATTTACAATACATAATTTCACGATGTAGAAAATTCGTGACAGTAAGACAGGCTGTGGAATAAAAGAAGAAAGCATTTAGTGAGTGGATGAGAAACAGGGGTGTGGAAGATGAGAGATGAAAGAGAGATTTATATGTAGAGGGGAAGAGAGAGGTGAAAAGATTAGTAAGAGAGAGTAAGAAGAGAGTGGATGAGAAATTTGGAAGGAATTTGAGTGTAAAGTGGAGGGAATGTAAGAAAATGTTCTGGAAAGAAGTAAAGAGAGTTAGACAGGGTGTTAAAGAAGTTAGTATGGGAGTGAAAGATAAAAATGGTAGACTACCAATCAAGAAGAGAGAAAAAGGGAGCAGATGGAGAGAACACTTTAAGGAATTGTTGAACACAGAGAATGAAAGTAATGTGAGTTATTGTGGCTGGGGAATGGCTGGGAAAAGGAGGGATGTGAGAAGAGAGGAAGAAATCAGTATGATGAATCTTGT
Source organism: Birgus latro (assembly GCA_018397915.1). NCBI lineage: Eukaryota > Metazoa > Arthropoda > Malacostraca > Decapoda > Coenobitidae > Birgus > Birgus latro. The sequence goes on along the minus strand of JAGKTI010004682.1, from coordinate 16,141 downwards.
GAAAAGCAATGAAGAAAGTCAAAATGAGGAAAGCCCCAGGAATTGATGGAGTGGGTGGTGAAATGCTGAACTATGGGAAGGTGACAGCAGTAGAATGGATGTGGAAGATGTGCAGATTGGCCTGGGAGGAAGGTAGAGTCCCAGAGGATATAAAGTCAGGTATAATTATTCCCCTGTACAAAAGTAAAGGGGAAAAACATGTGTGTGGTAATCATATGGGCCTTGGTCTTCTTAGTGTAATAGGAAAAGTATATGGTAGGATACTTATTGACAGGGTTAGGGAAATAACAGAGGAATTAGTTGAAGAAGAAAAGGGAGGGTTTAGGAAGGGAAGAAACTGTGTGGAGCAGATATTCATTCTTAGGTGTCTAGTGAAAAAGTTTCTTGAGAATGGAGAGAAGTTGTATATGACCTTCATGGATTTGGAGAAAGCATATCACAGGGTGGATAGACAAGGATTATGGATAGTATTAAGAATATGTGGAGTAAATGGGTAGTTGTTGAATACCGTTAAGAGTATATATGAGGGTGCTAAGGCTGCAGTGCGTGTGGATAGTGAACTGAGTGAATTTTTCTGCTTGAAGGTTGGATTGAAACAGGGATGTGTCATGTCTCAATGACTGTTCAATCTGTATGTGGTTGGAGCTATGAAAAAGATACAAGGTAGGGCAGTGGATGTTGGAGTGTTTTTTTTTTTTTTTTAATGCAAGGAAGAAGGAACCAAAGGCCACGGGCCTGCATACTGCTCCTTCCATGAAAAAGCAAAAACAATACAAAAGAGCCAAATTCAACATCCGTTCATTTCGAGATGCCTGGACACACTGCGTTTGAAAGACTGGGGATCATAAAGAAGTAGGAAATACAGACAGAGGAAGACCAGTTGCATAAATGAAGGACTGAGAGTAACGGTTAACTCTTGCATTAGAGAGTTGGACAGAAAAGGGATGAGAGTTTGTTGCTAGACGGGTACTACGTGCCCGTCATAGAGGTGGAGGGATGCAAGCAGACAGTTCAGAGAAACAGTGACCGTTGAAGTAGCGATAGAAAAGAGATAAAGATGCAACAGTGCGGCGAAGAGACAAAGGTTGAAGGGAATAAGTAAGAAGAGGAGAGTTAATGAGACGAAAAGCTTTTGACTCCACCCTATTGAGAAGAGCTACATGTGGGGAGCCTCCACACATGAGAGTTGTACTCCATACACGGGCGACTAAAACCCGTGTACAAAGTCAACAACTGTGCAGGGGTAAAGAAAGTTCGGAATTGGCTTAGCACACCTAATCTCTTGGAAGCAGATTTCACAAGAGATGTAATATGTTCTTTCCAAGACAAATCCCGAGAGAATGAAACCCCAAGCATATTCAAGGATGATGCAGGACTGAGCTGGACATTGTTAAACATTAATGAGTAATCCTGAGGAAGATTTTGTCAGGTTGATAAGTGTAAGAACTGAGTTTTTGATGCATTAAAAATAACAAGATTATTTTTACCCCAGTCAGAGATACGAGCCAAGTCAGACATTAGGTGTGCCACAGCCTCATCCCTTTTTTGTTGAAGTAAATGCTGAGATGGACGTTGCGGAAACCGAATGGAAAGGTGAAGTGTGGAATCATCAGCATGTGAGTGGATAGGGTTAGATGTACAGCTTAGAGGGTCATTGATGAATAAAAGTAAGAGAGTTGGTGATAGGACAGAGCCCTGAGGAACACCACCGTTGATATGTCTAGGAGAAGAACGATGGCCGTCTACAACTGCGGCTAGAGAACGATCAGAAAGGAAGCTAGAGATGAAGGTACAGATAGAAGGATAGAGACCGTAGGAAAGCAGTTTGGAAATTGAAGATTTATGCCAGACTCGATCGAAAGCCTTTGAGATGTCAAGTGCAATGGCAAAGCTTTCGCCAAAGTCCCGAAAGGAGGATGACCAGGATTCTGAAAGGTAGGTGAGAAGAACGCCAGTGGAGCGTCCCTGACGGAACCCATACTGACGATCAGAAAGAAGGTTGTGACAGGAAAGATGCTTTAAGATTTTTCTGTTAAGAATTGACTCGAAAACTTTTGAGATACAGGATGTTAAAGCAATTGGACGATAGTTAGAGGGATGGGAATGGTCACCCTTCTTTGGGACTGGCTGAATGAGAACAAACTTCCAGCAAGAAGGAAAGGTACAAGTTGATAGACAAAGGCGAAAGAGTTTACCTAGGCAGGGTGTAAGCACAGAAGCACAGTTTTTGAGGACAACAGGAGGGACTCCATTAGGCCCATATGCCTTGTTAGTATTGAGGCCAGTGATGGCAGAAAATACATCAGTTGAAGAAATTTTAATGTCAGTCAAGAGGAAGTCAGAGGGGGGAAGTGATGGAGGAACAGCACCGGAATCGTCTAAGGTGGAATTGGAGGAGAAAGTCTGAGCGAAGAGATCTGCTTTATCAGTAGAAGAAATAGCTACAGAGCCATCAGAGTAGAAAAGAGGAGGGAAGGATGATGAGGTAAAGTTGTTAGAAAGGTTTTTGGCAAGGTGCCAGAAGGAGCGAGAAGAATTCGAGTTGGAGAGTTGGGAACATTTAGCACGGATGAAATTATTTTTAGCAGAGTGAAGAACAGACTTAGCACGATTCCGGGCAGAAATATATAAAAGATGTGATTCAGGGGTGGGTTGGCTCCTGCACCTTTTATAGGCCATCTCCTTGGTGCGGACAGTATTCGAACAAACATGATTAAACCAAGGCTTTCTTCCATTAGTCAGAGGATGTGAGAAAGGAATGTATGCCTCCATGCCCGAGAGAATAACCTCTGAATGATAGAAGGCAATGTTTAGAAACTCCCTGTACTGTTGTTTGCAGATGATACTGTGTTGTTAAAGGAAGACGAAGGAGGGCTGGAAGGCTAGGTGGATAAGTATGGGAGAGTGTGTAAGAAACAGAATATAAAGTTGATTGTAGAGAAGAGTAAAATTAAGGTCTGCAAGAAAAACGAAGTCAGTGAATGTACAATGGGGTTGGATGATGAGGATGTGGATAATGTGAGTGCATTTAAGTACTTGGGTAGTGTGATGAGTATGGATGGAAGTTTAGAGGGTTAAGTGCTTGAAAGGGTACAACAAGGAAGAAGGGTCGCTGGTTCCTTGAAAGCAGAAAAAAGAAACAGGGAAGTGAACATGGTAGTGAAAAAAGTTACTGCATGACAGCATTGTGACACCAAATCTAACGTATGGAAGTGAAGCTTGGACCTTGTTGGAAGAACACAAGTCAAGATTGAGAGCAGTGGAAACGAGTTATCTGAGAGGAGCATGTAGAGTTACATGGAGAGACAGACTGACAAATAAGAATGTGAAGGAGCGTTGTGATGTGGACGTGGATGTGATAAGAAGCGTTAGGAGAAACACACTGAGGTGGTTTGGCCATGTGGAGAGGATGGAGAGCGAGAGACTGACGAGGAGAGTTTATGTGAGTGAGGTAGAAGAGGGGAGAGGAAGGGGGAGGCCAAGGATGAGATGGAGGGATGAAGTGGAGAGGTGTATGAGAGAGGAGGGTGTGAACTGGAAGCAGAGCAGTGAAATGCGGAGGACAAGGCGACATGGATTCGATTTGTTTGTGGCCACCCCTTACAAAATTAAGGCGTCTGGCAATTGACAGATAGAACTGTTTCACTACTAGAGTTGTCTCCCAAGTAACAAAAATATATTACAAACGTTGGCATTGCTGGAAAAGGTAATGAATAGCAGTGAAAAAAAAATGACTGGCAAAATTTCAGATTCTTCAGCACAAGGTTGAGACAGGAAATAATGGCCATTATTTAGACATATTTAGTAAAAAAAAAAACATACATATAAGATTTATTTGGTCACACCTTAGTATACTGTAGCCTGGTAAGGCTACGGTGTCTACACTCAAATTACTTCTCTGTGTTGTGATGTCATCTGTAAAGGAAATCTGTTAAAATTAAAAACACTGCCAGGATTAAAATTGGTTGGGTCCATGACAGAGATCATGGAACTGTTAACGTATACAGAGTTGCATGAGCGTGTGTTAGTGTTCACATGAATTTCTTCAAATCGATTACATAATTTATTCTGTATTCTTCCATCTCCAGGTGATTATATATCTTGTCAGAAACACGACCAAGGGAAAATTTATATACGTCTCGTGAGAGAATTAGGGCAAATAATCCTCTAACTCACCAGTAACTATTCTCCTCATATCCTAGCTAGCTTCCCTCAGATTTGGCCAAATCAATAATGTTACTTAGCTACAGAATGAGTCGAACAACAGATGATGACAGGCGTGAGGTCTCAGTCGATTTCCTGGGCTTCCATGCGTCCTTAGGTGCGTATTGTACATTCTCCGGCATGTACGGGCTTAGGAACTAGAGAGATCAAACATGGCGAGTCTCTTGCCTCTCATAGGTTTGAAGAGATGCCAACTATTTATTAATTACAAGGCTAAATACAGTTAAATTGCTTCATGAAATATACAAGGTGGATCTAACTTAATACTAAAGCCAAATATTCTCTTTATCTATAAAGATATGTATTAAACACACATCTCCTCTTTCACGTCAGGGCTTTTCATCCTTACCACGCACACGTAGTTTAAGTCAATGGAAAATTCCTTAAGTATTTACATGTATGTTCAATATAGTTGTCCACAAGGGTTAAACGTAGTAGCATTGAATTTACTAATAATAAGAATTATTAACAGAATGTAATCTCTGGGTTATAAATCTGCTTGAATTAGTCATTAACGCTCTGCGGTTTTCCTCTGCCTTTAACAGCAACAACTATCTTAAAAAGTAAAGACCGCAGCTGCCCTGGGGAAAAAAAAATTTCCCAGTTTTGAGGCCGGGCGAAAAATGATATGCTGTATCATATAAAGTGACCCTTGGCCAGGAGCTCTCTCCATAGATCTCGAGAACCCTGTGCTGCAGCCCTTCTAGGTCAAGCATCTTGACTCAATTGATCTCCACCATCCACTGCCTTTGGGGTAGCTGTTAACTCAAGGGGCACCAGTTTATCAATAGTTATCATACTGAGATGTCCCTTATATTAAATTTTACAAGCCTCAGCACCCCCTCTGAATCTGGATGTGTGGAAATCACCTTAGCTAATGGCCACTGGGATCTTGGTTGTTCTGTTTTTACTAAGACCACAACTCCTACATTTATAACTGACTTGTACCTGGCAGCCTGAGCCCCATAAAATCTTTCTCTTAGGCCCAAAAGATAGTCTTCGCTCCCATGTCTATACGTTCATATCCCTCGTGCAGAGGTTGTCCTAGTTCATATTCATTTATCACCGTTCTCAGTTCCTCTCTGGCGATCTTAGTTTTGTGTAAGGTTTTCCTTAGTCAGTTCTTTACTATTCCAATCATTCGTTCTGTAAATCCATTTCGCCATGGAGCTCTTGGAGCTATGAACTGCCAGGTACAATTTTGGATTCTCAGTGACGACTTAACCTTTGAGTCATTCATTATGTTTGAAAGTAGAGGTGCTGGTCCAATGAAATTGGTTCCATTATCGCTTATTAACCCGTCCAGTCCCGACCGGTTTTTTACCCAGCCTACCTCCAGGGCCCGACCGATTTTCGACTTTTTGTTTTTTGGCTGAAACCTTCGCTTTTGGTGAGAAACATCGAAAATTCATAGAGAAACCGCGATCCTGATGTTAGAAATGTTGATACAGGTGTCACTCAACCTTACATTTTCCTTCTTTTTCAGGGTACCTGGCTAAAGAAAACGAACTATGGAAGAGTTAACTGATTCAAGCCACTTTAAATTACGTATTTATTTCATTTATTTGGTACGAATTTATGTGTAGTACAAGTCTATATTAGTTTTCATACAATAATATAGGCATTTATAAGCATTGTTCACTTACCCAAAACCGCAGTATATGGCACCTTCCTTTACGACATTACCACCTCATCACTTCTGTTTGTTTCTACCTCAAGCCTCTTTGTTTCTTTGTCCTCCACCTCAGGAATCACTTTCACCGTGAATTTCGTCATTGGAGAGACCGTGGGGCAACATACCTTTACTGGTTAGGCTACTGCTAACAGGTGAATTGCCTATTGAGGGGGGAGGGGGGTTAGGTGTGGCCAGGCAGTATCCCTGCTTGACAGCAGGTAGAGGAAGGTCTCCCACATATGCCTACAAAAAATCACCCGTGAATGTTGGAAAATGTGCCTTGCAATTGAATGACGTACGATGCACGTCATTGGGTCTCTCCGCGGAAAAAAGAAGCGACGTGCATCGTACGTTGGTGGGACTCGGCGGGTTAATTTGGTAGGACAAGACCTTCTAGCAGAAAACTTTCTGAATACGTTCAAGAATGTCTCTGAACTTAAGTCTTCTGCCATTTCTAGATGGACTGCCCTTGTGTAGGTGCAAATAAACAAACATATATACACCATATGACGAGTTCCCTCACCCATAATATTTATAGCCCCTGTGTAATCAACTCCAGTTACTCTGAAGGGCCGACTTACATTTACCCTATCCTTTGGTAAAGCAGGTGGTGCTGGATAGTCATATGGTCTTTGTTCATACCTGCTACATGTAATGCAACCTTTGAGATATTTCTTTATGACCTGTCTACCCTTAGGGATACCTTTCCCGGATTCGGGCCAGAGTCTGAGGCACACCTACGTGAAGAGTTAGATCATGGGCTTCCTTAATAATTACCTGTACAAAATAATCGTTCTTGGGAAACAATATACGATGTTTAATTTGCAGAGACAAACCAGCTTTTATTATTCGGCCACGGCATCTAAGAAGACGCTTTCCATCTAAGAACAATCCTAAATCTCTTATAAATTTATTCTTGTTACCAGTGCCATGGCTTAATAGGTCAAAAGTCTCTCCGTAATAATTCCTTTCCATCCTTTTCAGCCAATATTCCACGTGATAAAACTTCTTAAATCCTACTTTTTTATTCAAAAATTTAACAACTAATTTAGTAGTGTTAGCAAGTTGTCATACTGATGAGAATCTACTTATGTCAGATACATCTGGCTCAGGTACTACAATACTCAAGTTTACAACACCAACCTCAGCAATACTATACTGTTTCTGCTCAGGCCAATCCTTAGTGAGTAACCATTTTGGACCTTTAAATCACAATTCATCTTTGATCAGTCTCATTACTGTCGAACCTCTCGAGAGCAGATCAGCTGGATTTTGTTTGGAGGATACGTGCATAAATTCAATTTTGGAAGACAGTTCTTTTTATAGTCTTCACTCTATTGCGGACGAAAGGAATTCTACTGTCCTCCTTTCCTATCCAGTAAAGACAAATCTCACTGTTAGTCCATATATAAATATCCTTAAACTGAGTGTCAAGAGTAGTGGTTAAATACCTGGCCAATTTAGTTCCTACTTCTATGGAAGCCAATTCCATTTGAGGTAGGGATCTTCTCTTAATTGGTGCAACTCTGGCTTTAGACATAATAATTTTTCTATCATCTGTTGCACGATAAGCTACTGTTCCATATGCCTTTTCAGATGCATCACAAAATATGTGTAAATGTGACTTCTCATTACTGTTTGTCTTCTTGGGAATGCTTGATGTTATTCCAAATTCCTTCCTAATCTGTTCCCATTGTTCAGCATACTTCTCACCTAATTCAGTGTCCCAGTCTAACTTTTCTCGCCAGGCCTCTTGCACTAAACATTTGCCCATAATAACTATAGGACTGACTAATCCTAATGGGTCAAATAACATGGAAACCTAACTTAACAAGGACCTCTTGTTGAGAATGACATAAGAGAACTTAATTGGGTTTAAACTAATTTCACTAGCTTTTGTATCCCAGTTAAGACCCAACATATTTTGAGTTTCGGGAATGTCAGTATTTGGATAGTCCTCTTCTATTCTATTCCTCAAAAGCGGTGAATTTGTATTCCAGCTCTGTAACGGCAAATCTGCCTTTCCACATTCGGAATTGACTACTTCATAAGCCTTCAATGCTTGCAAATTATCCATATAAAAAGCCTGTCCTATTTCAGGGCATTTGGCCCTTTCAAACTGATGCTTCAATGTGTTGCAAAGTGGGAAAGGACTAGCACAAGAGCCAAAGAGCACCTATCGGAAACAGTAAGTTTTCAATGGACTATCCTCATTTTGAGGGTCTTGAGGCCAGAAGAATTTTGTAAATTTCCTATCCTCCTCTCTCAATCCTATTCTGAGAAAAGCCTTACTGATGTCTGCTGTGTAAGCACAAGGTTTCTCTCTAAATCTTAGTAATACATTCCCAAACTTCTCTGTTAGTGTAGGTCCACAGTATAGGCAATCGTTCAAGCTAGCTGATCCCTTGGATGCTTTACTACTACAATTGAAAACTGTCCTTACGGGAGTTGTTACTGAATCCTTGCTTACAGCATGATGTGGTAAGTAATGTCCTTCCTTGTGGTTAACAGGGAATTCTACCTCTTCTATAAATTTATTCTTCAATTTATCTTTTATAATATTATCATATATGATTAGATGTTCTGATTTGTCTCTCAATTTTCTTAGAAGTAAAATTCAACTGAGCCTTAGCTGCTTGGAAATTTGTTGGTAACTCAAAATGGTTTACTTTCCATGGTAATCCTACCCTATACTGTCCATCTTTAATTTTCATGGACTGGTTATACAAAGTCAAAGTTATTTTATCATCAGGGGTTGGATCTTCAGCCTGTATTCCTACACTGTCTAGGTCCCAGAGTTTGTGTACAGGTTCAATTTTTTCATCCAACTAGTCATTTATCAGAGTAGGTTCTAATTTTGCACCTATTCTGGCAACCATCAATGACTGTGTGGGGGTAGCAAAGACTGAGTCTACCACCTTGGCCTCTCCTCTGTCTTTCTTTGGAAAAGGCAACTGACCCATAATAAGATTCCCTCCTGGACTCTTGAACAACTGTACTTTATTCTTCTTGAAAGTCCTATGTAACAATCTTCCACGGTAATCTGAACCAATTATCATTTTTATGGGACCCACAGTATCTGATTTCACATTCTGTTTTGCCAACCTTATATTTGAACTCTGTAGATGGTCAGAGGTTTCCTTCAGTCCCTTTATATATATACTTGTTTCCATCTTATCCAGTACAGCTGCTGTTATATGGCATTTATACCTGCCAAGTTGTATTAAAGGTCTAACTAAATCAAAAGACTGTGCCTCCTTGGTAGTTAAGAACCCTGTAATGGCTAGAATTACTTTGCCGAAAATAGGTAACTTTAATTTACAATGTCTGCAGAAATGAAGGTTTTCTGTGCAGCTGTATCAAAAAGAGAACATGCTAATATGTTTCTGTTTTCAATCATAACCTTCACATCTACAGTTGAAACTGCAGCTGGCATTACTCGAGTCATCTTGACGCTTGCAGTTTTAGGAACATCATACTTCATCTTTGGGCATAAAGCACTGTGATGACTCATTTTTACATTTGAAACAAAGATTTAGTTTAATTTTGCAGTCCGCAAAAGTGTGTTCGGAATTCATGCAAATCATACAACATCCCAGTTCCTGAAGCCTCACTATTCTAGAAGTGTAATCAGGATAATGTTGACAAGATGCAGTGGAATGTTGTTCATCACAAAATACACAAACTTTCCTGTCCTTTACCATGGCAATTTTTACCTCCAAAATTTCATCAACTTGTCTATTCCTCAGAAGAAAAGTATTTATCTCTTCTTTAGGTACAAACTTAGCTATTCCTGACTTAGGTTTCCCAACCAGTTGGTTAGTGGTTCATTTCCTTATTTCAGCCTTCGATTTATTTTCAGCAGGCTTTACTGTTCCTTGCAAATGTTTGCAGAGTTGCATCAAGCCTTCCTCAATCTCATCACAGGAGAAATTATCCTTCTGGTACCTACCATACAAGGCATCCTTAGTTCTAGGTTGAATATTTAAGAACACAATTCTAGCAAGCACTCAATTTGCTACTTTAAAATCTTCGTAAGTACTTAAAACCTTTAAATCACAACTCATTGCAATCCAACAATATTGCAAGGAATCAAAATCATGTTTTGGTATGGGTAATTCAATTAGGGCCTTCAGTAATTGCGTAATGAACTGCTCCCTGTTTTCATAATTCTGTCTAAGGATAGTCAACGCCACCTCATAATTGTTTTCCTCCAGTGTCACGAATTTCCTACATCGTGAAATTATGTATCGTAAATCGTGACATTGATTAATTTTGCATGAGCGACGAATAGTTCAGAAATGCATGAGATTTCGCTCATTCTCTTAACCGTCCACTTCTGTACTTATATTTGCATCAAGTTGTTAAAACTTTCGTCATCCTCTCGCGAGTGACTGTCTTTATGTACAGACAGTGCATTCCTCTGAGCGATAATTTCTGAATTGTCATTTCTTTGCACTTGCCTCGAGGGCCGTTAGTTGGCCATGCCTTTTCACACGATGCTCATTGTGTTTGGCCAGCATTGAGCCTGAGTCGTCCAGTGACAGTCTCGGAGAGTAGAGGTGCTGTGCGCAAAGCTCTAGAGGGTCTCTTATCTTAGCTGTATCGGCGTGAATTCCCGAAGCTCCCACCAGCCCGGTGATCGATGGTATTAGCGGCAGTCTCATCTCTACTGATTAGTATTTCTTTTGTTTTTCCAAGGCTTAAGGTTTTGGGTTATTTAGCTCAGTGCTTTATTTAGCTATTTGTTTGAGTGCTTGAGTGAGTGCATTTCCCTTTCTTTGATTTTGAATAGATTCATGTAACGTAAATTTATTTTCATATAATTAATAAATTTACAGTTCGTTTTCTTGAGCTTTGTTAAATGTAACAGTCGTGTTTGATTTCCCCACATATTTAGTACACTTTTGCTACTCCAAGTTAGCACGACTGGTACATAGGACAGCTCTTGGTATTAATTCTTAAATCCGTTGTGCCAGTTAAGAGTTTGGCTCAGCCAAGATCCTGCTTATTATTATTATTATTATTATTATTTGAATGTTATGGGGTGAACTAACTTTCTCAGAGGCCAACAGTACAGTAATACAGCCTTCTTGAGCGTTTAGTCTCTGCTGTGTACTGTTGAGAAAGTCTATAAATTCTCGACTCCAGAGAATTGGCGAAGTAAGCGAGCATAGAAGTCAAATCGCCACTTGATTTCACGAGTCGATTCTCCCGTGATAATCGACCAGAGGGTTATTCTCATTTCCCTCGTGACATTTGGTGACACATTTATTTACATACAAAGTATAATCTCATTTTCCCCCTGATATCTGGCGACCTCATTCCAGGATATAAACTCCTAGCTTTGAAATTATTACCGAAATCGCTCACTCTAAGCTAGGTAGACTGCTGCACAGCAGCCAGTATATCAATCTTCACTCAGTCTCAATCTGAGCATCATGGCAACTAGTACATACCTACAGGAAGCCAAGGATATGGGGTTTACTAACCAACAGGAAAATGAAGATTATGTCCTGTCACTCTGCAATTACGAGCAGCAACGCGAGAATGCCGCCCGTGAAGAGCGGAAAATAGAACGTGAACACAAGCGAGCACAGCGAGAGGAATGAGAGAGAGAACGTGAATACAAGCGAGAACAGAAAGAACGTGAGCGTGAGGAACGTGAAAGAGAACATGAACACCAGCGTGCGGAGCGCGAGGCACGTGACAAACACGAGCTTGAAGTGCTGAAGCTCAAGCGAGACTCCTTGGCTTCAGGCACATCGGGTGCAGCCAACCGAAGCTCCACGAGTGCTCTCCCAGCACATGTTCCCACGCCCCAAGCTTCCTTCATACAAGGAAGGCGAACGAATCGAGCCATTCATAGCTCGTTTAGAAGACATGGCACAGCTGTACGATCTGGATGAGGCAGCTAAGCGGCTTCAGTTCCTTAGCCTGTTTGAGGGCTCTGCCCTCGACATTCTCCACAGAATTCGCGGAGATAATCTCACGTACGAGATGATGAAGACCTCACTTATCAAAGCGTACGGTCTTACCGTTAATGACGCTAGGAATCAGTTCGTGATGGCACGTCTCCAGGAAAAGGAGACAGCTGTTCAGTTCCTCGACCATCTCACGGCATATTTAGACGAGTAGATGGAGAAGGACGAGACTCCTAGCAAGCGAGAGGGAATAATCGACCTTGTGCTGTGCACACAGCTGGAAAAGTCGTGGCCTGCTGAGCTTATATCCCAGCTCAAGATGTGCAAATTGAAGGATGCAAACCAAATGGTGGAAAAGGCTGATGCTTTCTTTACTGTGTACGGGTACCAAACTCGTAAGCAGCAGTCCTGGAACAGGACAGATACTGCCAAGTCTGGGAAGCCATCTCAGAGCAAATCCCAGCATCAAGGCCATTCTCTGAATAATGGTCATGGTCCAGGCAAATCGCAGAAGGACCAGGGGCAGAATACACAGAAACCTGACTGGAAGAGGTACAACAAGTACCCTAACCAGCAGCAGTACCCTAAACAACAGCAGTATCAGCCACGGAATCGACAAGTGGGACAAACCTTTTCAGCACCAGCCCAAGTGTGGGGGGAGGCAAACGCAGCCTTCATTCCCCAACAGGTGCACGATGGTGCCGTCCCAACCAGCACAGGTCCTCCTTCACAGGTCATTAGTTCCCCTCAGATGGTGAACTCTCCTTCACAGGCCGTCAGTGCTCCTGCTCCCCAGATGGTGAGTACAACTCCTCATGCACCTAGTCAAAGTACGACTCCTTGTGCACCTAGTTCGGGTACGACCTCTCAGGCATATAGTCCTGTCACATTTGAAGAGTTGTTTGACATGCAGCCTTATCAATGGCTGGCCGCTTCCTCCACAAGCCCTCCCACAGGTAGCAGTGCCTTCCTTTTTCAGCCAGGGTTTGTGGGAGGTGTTTCTGTAAATGTCCTGAGAGACAATGGTTCCTCAGGTTGCACTGACAGGCAGAGTCTTGTTCGTCCTGAAGAATATACAGGCAGACAGGTCCAAGCTCAGCTTATTGACGGATCAGTGAGATTGTTCCCTGAGGCACATATCCAGGTAGCATCTCCCTTTTACACAGGTTCAGCAGTTGCAGTTGTCATGCAAGCACCTATGTTTGACCTTATCATAGGTAATATACCAGGTGCTAAGTATAGTTGCACCGTAGATGTCACTACTCAGACTTCAGCTGCAGTAACATGAGCCGTGGCCAAGGCTCCAAATCGTGTCGCCCCGGTGGCCATTGTATTGCCGCAAGATCTGATTTGTAGTCAAGATGTTGTCCAAACAACAGTCTGACCCGATACTTGCTGTTGTGCAGAAGAAACAAAAGGGTAAAGTGACCAAGTACTCACGGGGTGGACGAGCCAGGTTCCTTCGCAAACAAGGACGGCTCTACCGTGAGTCACGAACACCCGAGGGCAAGGTTCGACTGCAGTTTGTCGTTCCCGCACAGTACCGCCAAGCAGTGTTAGAATGGGGTCATTGTTCAGCATCAGGTCACAGGGGCAAAAAGAAAACCCAACGCTATATCCATGATGACTTTTTCTGGCCGGGAATGGGACAGGAAATAGATAGTTTTGTACACTCCTGCAATGTGTGTCGACGTACCACAATTCAGGAACGTTTCCTTCCTGCGCCGCTTGAATTCACACCCATAGTCTCTGAGTCGCGTGAGGTCTGTACATACATATGTACCGTAGATTATAAGCGCACAGTCACGGCGATCCCAACCGTGGACACCGATGACGAATGAGTAGTCGCGGCGATCCCAACTGTGGACACCGACGACGAGCTCTTATTAGTTGTAAGTGCAGGGCTTGTACATTGTTAAAGAATTCATTCCTTTTGATTTTCCTTGTTACCTTATCCAGTATACTGATGCATGAAATGGTCTGTATCGCATAGGCTTTGTTTAGGTAATGTTTGTTAGGTTTATATAACACCTTAATTCTAGTGCCATGTCTGAAATAATATTATTGTCTTCAAATAAATTTAATCACCTTAGTATATCAAACTGTCACTGCTTGGCACATCCATCATCAACCCATGAAATGCCAAGCCTGATTTCATGTCGTGACCTGTAATACCGTAGCAAATGTTTCTCAAGCACATGGAGGGGGTCTAATGGGTCTCTGAACCTTCTCTTTCGACATAAATGTCGGTGAGCTAAATACACACATACTGCCGTAATCATCATCAGCTGACTGCTCGAGCGGCCCCAGGCTTTCCCGGTGGCATGTTTATTTTTGACACATCCATATTACTTTGCAAAGAAATAAGTATTGCCAGAGTTCTTAGCTGCACTAAAAACGGATATGGCACATCTTTTATTTTTCGGTCGGTTCAGTTTCTTCTTTTACGACGTTGATTAGAAGTGAAGAGGGCCAAAGGCAATCGATAGTCCAAGAGGTCGCATACTTGATAAACATGCTGATTCCAGGTTGTGATGTAGGTTAAGGTATGTCCCCCAAGCACTTAATTTGAAGCGCCAGATCTTGGTGCAAGATGGCCGCGCCCATGCTTAGTGAATGACTGATTCTGCCTCAGCACCATATCTTTAGGCACCGTTACGAGATCCGGCGCCGTAAGTGTTTAGTGAATCCAGCCCCAGGTGGGTAGGGGTTGTTCTTGGGCACTTGCAATAATTTGTCTGTCTTGTGTTGTGGTAGGAAGGGCTCCATTTGGCAAATTTTCTGTGGTCTACTTCGGTCTACAGTATATCGCTTATCTATCCGTTAACTGTCCTTCTCGATGTTAAGTTGCAGGGATATCTGTCTTGCTGGAATATTTGCTAAATAAAGAGCAATAATCTGCTTGCAATGACAGGTTATAGCATCGTGTTGACGATCCATCTTGCTACAGCACTCACGGCCTCTCCAGCGTAAACATCCCGCATAGAGATTTAAATGTGGATAGAAATATATTTTTAATGTATATTTTTCCGATTTGATGGCGTTCGTGATTTCGACATTACCATTATCTGTGTTATGGGACATTATTTCTTCAGTATTGTTGATTCAGAATGTTAAATAAATGACGAAAGTTTCTCTGCATTTTAACCCTGAAATCGTTTTGTGATAGGCTGTGCGTTTCACGTTCTTTTGTACTGCTAAGTATCAACTTTAGTATATTGTGGTTTACTCTACTGTAATGCGAGATCTACACAGTAAAAATGCTTGTATATTGCTTTTTGGTGTTGTCTACCTAAATACTGCTCTTTCCGGTGTGCAATATAGGAAATATAACTAGGCCACGGCAGTTGCCAGATACCACTTTTGAGTGAAAGGTACTGGGAATCGGGGACTGGATTCACTAACAAGGTCGTAATTTGAGGTGCCTGAGCAAGATATTGCACCTCAGATTACGCACTCCTGTGGCGCCGTATCTCTCACCCGAGTTTGGATTCACTAAAAAATTTTACGGCACCTTACCCTGGTCGTAACTTGTACGTGCCTTAAATCGGCCGTCATCAGCTGCTTCCTGCTCAGCCAATTACAGAAAATCTTACAAGTGAGGGTTTGTCACGATCAACCAATCACGGAGCGAATCCTCATATCAGCTGTTTCTCCCTAATGTAAACACAAGCGCAGGGGGGAGAACATGCACAACACACAGTCCTCAACCCAACAGGAGGAAATAATACCACAAACTCACTCGGCATATTTTCTTATAGCAATAATGGAAATGAAAACTCAATCCAACAGAACCAAAGAACAGATGTCCTAACTTTTCAAGTGACGAACCCTTTGTGGCATTTATTTCCTTTATTGTTTCTTGAGCAGTAAATCTTACCATACCCAGTGGATTTGTGCTGTCATATAGTGCATGCCTGTATGTGTTTTATTGTGTGCAAATGAATATTACCGAATCTTGCTCAACATACTGAAAAGTGTATTTCGTTTCCCAAATTCCCATTTGGATGCTGGGTTAGGTTAGGTTAGGCTGGGTTGGGTTAGGTTATGTTAGGGTACATTAAATTATTAGGTACTGTTGAGTTAGGTTAGGAAACAGTTACAGTAGCCCTTCCACCATTACTAATATTTCCGATCAGATGTGTCATAGTCATATTATGGTTACTATTCATTTGCACAAAAAATGGGGCCTCAAAACACTCAAATGGAACAAACAAACTTAAAATAGGATATATTTACCCTCTTAGTTTTGATTATTGAAGTTTCCTAGACAAAACAATTATTTTTCCTTCACTAGACACAAACATTACAAAGAAAG
>JAGKTI010004681.1:23234-37847 GCA_018397915.1 Birgus latro | reverse complement strand
TTATAGTCCTTCCCACAAGCCTTCTCCACAATCTACCTTGTTGCACGCCTACACCAATCGTGAACCATTCACTTAGATGCCCATTTACCCTTACACATGCTTCACTACCATCATAAAACCTCTTGACGGCACCCAGCAGCTTACCATCTATACCATACATCTGCAAAACCTTCCACAATCCTTCTCTGTCTACTTTGTCGAATGCTTTTTCCAAATCCATGAATTCCATAAACACCTTATAGTCCTTCCCACAAGCCTTCTCCACAATCTGTCTTACTGCAAATATTTGATCCACACATCCTCTGCCACTCCTTAAGCCACCCTGTTCATCACTCACTAGGACTTCTGATATCTCTCTTACTTTCTCAACAATAGTTCTTTTATATACCTTCCTTACCACACTTAATAAACTTATGCCCTGATAATTCTTGCACTCACTTTGCTCACCTTTATTTTTGTACGGGGGTACAGTCACAACCTCCTTCCACTCTGCTGGCACAGTTTCACTGATCCATGCCATCCATTATAAAATGGAATAGTGTGATACTAGACGTGGAAAACTACTCAGTGATGGTTAATCTTGCTAAACTCAGCGAAAGATTTTTAGCTATATATCTTACACTTTCAGTTTCCTTATATTTTAGTCATTTACACTTGCATATATCACTTATTTACTTTTGTTCAGTCACATTTCTATAGGGGCTAGAAGTTGAAGAGTGTGTGAAAGTCACTGTGGTGTAATATAGGTGGGTTGGCTTCACATGGAGCATGGTGTGCTGGCTTGTTTTTTCAGAGATTTTACAGTATATTCTACATTAGAATCACTAGAATCGCTGTCACTAGTTGGTGCATGCTTCCTTTTCCATGGAATACAACCTTTAGCACCTCTTTTCTTGGTAAAACTACTCGAAGTTGAGGGCTGGGGCGAATGCGATGGACCACCTGTAGGTGCCAAGACTTCTTGAAGCAAACTGGGCTCATGTGGTTGTGTGATGCGGTGTGGAGGAGGATTCTAAAAGGACGAACTAGCAACTTCAAGCATGGGGGGATGAGTACACTAAGTACTCGTGCCAAAATACAGCGCGTAACTTTTGAAATCAATTAGTGGATTTTAAAAGGAGCGTCGTCACCTGTTGATCAGACCTTTGAAAAGGAACGTCGCAGCCAAGGGGTCAAGGCACTGATGCTATACAAAATGTTTTGTTTTTGAGTTTAGAACAGTACATTGGGTGAGTTTGCTGCTGCCTTTGAGGTAAGAAGTAGCTGAAGATATTTTTTATTTGAAGCTGATGACAAATTTTCCCCGTCCTGATCTTTAATTCCTCCTCCCCCCCCCAAAAAAAAAGAAAAAAAAATCCATATACCTGTACTACCTTGCAGTCTTTCTCATATTCCACCTCTGTGATCTATCCAAATACTGCAGATACTGAAACTCACATGGTTGCATCTCATGTTTTCTCCCTGTAGGGTCTTATTGTTGTGTAATTTTGAGAGTTATGAATGTAACATGCAGGTGGCTATAAATAGTGAATGTTTTCAGGGAAGATGGATATGATGAGAAGGCACTGTTTGAAACAGTAGTGAACAAATGTACATTGTCATTTAAGTGCAGAAACAAGAGAATAGGAAGGTTATTCTTATTTAGTGTCCTTTCTTTTTGCCATATTTTATTTTTTTATATATTACATAACGTTTAGAAAAGTAGAAGGAGACAAACAATGCAATGACTTTTAAGACTCACAGATTATTGACAGGCTGTTTATTGACTTTTAATAATGATGAGTTATTCATGTTAAATAGTTGGTATTGTATAAATTGCCAGTCTCATACTATCAACTTGGAGGTGCAGACACATTGAGATTAATTTTGTTTTAATTTACCTATTTGCTGTTTCAGGAAGTACAAATGCTTGTGGCAGAGCAAGGAGCAGCTGTCACTAGAATAGAGAACAATGTTTTTGAGTCCCAAGCTAGGACAGAAAAGGCCAGAACTGAGCTCAAGGAAGCACGGGTAAACCAGGCAAAGGCCCTCAAGAAGAAGTTTATTCTTGGCATCATTGTGACTGTGATACTACTCATCATCATACTCACCATTATCTTCAGTGTATGTGAATGTTGATCTTGTTTTTACTAAAAATGTTGCACATGACTGAGAGCATTGTGTTGATATGGATGTGCTGGAAGGCTTAAAGAGAATTATGCTGTGATGGTTTGGCCATGTAAAGGGAATGGAGAATGAGACATTGACTAGGAGAGTGTTTGTGAGTGAGATGGAGGAAGAGACCAAGGATGAGGCAGAGAGTTACAAGTATGTGAGTGAATGTGGTAAGAGTTGGAGGGAGGGTAGGCTGATGATGGAGGACTGAGTTTCATTTCTGGCCACCTCTCCTGGGAATAAGATGTCTGGCAGTAAACAGATAGATTCTTTACCTGTGTATCATACGTGAATACAGGTACAGTAGTCCTTGTTATAAGCCAAGGATATGTTTCTGGATATCATAAGTGATAGTAAGTTGGAGAAAATTGGCAAATCAGCTCTAAAGGTACTTGGTAGCAAAGAAACTTTAATAAGCAATCTTTATGTAATATAATGTGGACGAATGAGTGAAAAGGGCATAAAATGGCAACTTATAATGAGGACTCCACATATTGAGCTTCTGATTTTTTCTGTGTTTGTAAATTCTTTACACAGTGCATATCATTGCTTATCAGTGCTCATATGCTTTTATCTATTGCTAGGTGTATGTGTGTTGAGTGTTCTCGTATTGTTCTTGTAGCTAATTATGTGAAGAATAACTTTTGTTTTGTAGATATGAGAAATTACTGCAGCTGTCTTTTATCACTTTTTTATCACTGTATATCTGTCTGCTTGTTTCCATTAGATGGACAACCAAATAACTTAAGGCATTTTTTACATAAGCAACTCCAGGTTTTTTTATGACTTTGCATAACCAGTGTTACCCTTGTATAGATATGGCCTGTAGAGATGAGATTGCTTTGTCACATGTTCACACAGCTTTACTGTTGCTGTTGATCAACCCCAGTGTGTCTGGCTGAGTAGACCGATCAACTGCAGGCAAACAAAATGCCCCTACAAGGCAGTGTAGAGGTTTGGTTCCTGGATGGTTGCCACATTTGTGTATGTCCACCCAGTTAATAGGAGCACCATAGTAGGTTCCACATCACTCCAGTATCTGATTACCACCCAGTGTTGTAAATGGTTTCCTTGGTTACAGGAAACCATTTGGCTTGTCACTTAGTGTAGAGCCACTGGAATTGAAAATAATAATGCTCACCGTCCACTCACTTGCTGCTCTTGGGTGCCTGCCCTCTCCTTTCTTCCTTCCTTCTTTCTTTCCTTCCTTCCTCTTCTATCTTTCTTTCCTTTCTTGTTTCCTTCCTTCCTCTTCTGTCTCTCTTTCCTTCTCTCCTCTTCTGTCTTTCTTTCCTTCCTTTCTCTTCTGTCTTTCTTTCCTTCCTTCTTTTCTCTTCCTTTTGTCTGTGGGTCGCTGTACACTGAGTGATAAGCCAAATGGTTTCCTTTGCACCAGGAAACCATTTACTATGCTAGGTGGTAACCATATAACCAAATTATCCCGCCTGGTGGTTTAGTGGGCAATTAAGGCGCTTCAGTCAGATTGAGCCACTGCAGGTTTATATCCAAGGGATGGTTGGGGTTTGTTGTTCACGTATTGCCACTCAAGTATGAGTGAGGCTGGTCACTCTCTTCCGGGCTCCTGCGCTCCCCATGGGGCAACACTTGATTAGATAATGAATGAATGGTAAAAAGTAGCAGGAAGAAATGGGAGGAGAAGGAAGAGAGGAAGGTAGACATAAAGTTGAAGGAAGAAGTAGACAAGTGAATGATGGTTGCCATTACCTACCACCATCTGTATTGTTTATTATGGGAATGGTACAGTGATGGTGATGATGAGGATGGCATGTTTAAAATGGCTTTTTGAATGAATTATAATGTTCCACAACATTGCCCTGCTGTAATATGTGCTTTCAGGCACACTGTTGAAATGATAAGTACATGGTATGCTAGTGCCCATGTATTGTATGGATGAGACTTTGGTATGGCTTGAGAAAAGTCTTGAGTAAGAGCAGTAGCAATGGGGATATTGAGGAATGTGTGTGGAATACACTGAAGGGGTTAGGATAAGAGGTATGTGTTTCACAAAAGATGTGAAGTAAGGAAGTCCATTGATAAAAGGCTTGAGTGTGATTATGTGTTGTGGTCAGATACAGAGGATGGATGTAAATAGGGAAGTGAAATGGGTATATGTGGATGAGTTTGAAGGTGAAAGTTAATGAGACCAGGGAACTGACAAGAGACTGAGTGATTGGATGAATTAGGTATGGAAGAGCATGAAAGAGTTAGTACCTCTTTGCCTAATGATAGCTAATGAGCTCACTGTCTGTGATGGTGTTTGAGAAGTTCATGTATAAAGAAAAATGTCACCCAAAATTGTGTAGATAGGCCTTGGAGGTAGAATCAGGATTCCAGGGCTTGAATGGCATGTGAGCGAGTGTCTCACCCGCTTCTTTGAGCGTGCTGTTGATATTTCTCCCTTTTCCATGCCTTCTTTTTCCATTTTTATTTATTTTTTACTTCATCCCAATGTGGGAAAAAGGGGGTCAGGATGGTGGTGGGGATGATCATGATTACGATG
Organism: Birgus latro; assembly: GCA_018397915.1. Classification (NCBI taxonomy): domain Eukaryota; kingdom Metazoa; phylum Arthropoda; class Malacostraca; order Decapoda; family Coenobitidae; genus Birgus; species Birgus latro. Next base: position 33,172 of record JAGKTI010004681.1, on the reverse strand, counting down.
ATAATTATGAAGATAGTGATGAGTGATAACTGATGTAATTGTGTGATATCCTGATAAATAACTATAATCTGATCAGTGGATAAGTCTCTGTTTTTCTGCAATTCATTAATGCTTTTAGGTCAGGTAACTTTTCTTCATCTATTATGCTTTCCCCGTACTTGCTTTTTGAACCTTACCTGAGCCCCCTGTGGCGGGGGGACATAATCTGGCCGCACTATGGGGTGGTACTACTACTCTGCAGCCAGATTGTGTTAGGAAGAATTCCGCCACTGTATTCCTTGTGTGTCGTAAAAGGCGACTAAAAGGGGTGGGGTGAGGGGACTAGGGACCCCCTCCTCTGTTTTTTAGTTCCTAAAAACAGACAGGCCAGAGAAAGGGATGGGGGATCGAGTTATCCCCGTACCCTGAAGGTTGGATCTATGAATGTGCGTGGATGTAGTACGATTGAGGCTTAAAGAGAGGAGATTGGGAGAATGTTTGTGAGAAGAAAGTTGGATGTGTTAGCTGTGAGTGAAACAAAGATGAAAGGGAAAGGTGAGTCTACGTTTGGAAGTGTGAATGGAAGATTGTGAGGTGTTGATAGAGGAAGGGCAAGAGAAGGTGTGGCCTTGTTAGTGAGGCCGTAAGTACAGCAGTGTGTGATTGAATGGAAGGAGGTGTCATCGAGATTGATGTGGGTGAAAGCGAAATTTGAACGTGAGTTGTGGGTATTTGTGAGTGCATATGGGCCTGGTAGTGAAAGGGATGAAGAAGAGAAGGAGTCTTTCTGGAATAATGTTGATGAGTGTTTGCAGAGCTTTGGAGTGAATGTGAATGTGGTAATGATGGGGGATCTGAATGCTAGAGTGGGAAATGTAGCAGTTGAAGGTGTAGTAGTAGTAGTAGTTCCCTAGGCAGTCTGGCCGAACAGCCCCAAATCCCTAAGGAAGGCCACGGCAGAGACTGGGCTTTCCCACAGAGCTCTCAAGGAGTGTATGTTGTGTTGTTGGTGCAGGTTGTGCAGTGCAGTCTTCCATGATGTGCTTAATAGTATGGGGTGCTGTGTTACATCCTGGACAGGCGACAGCGACGGAGTCATCCAGCCTCTTCTGATAACTCAAGAGGGCTGGATGATGTCCACATCTCAGCCTGCCCAGGTGGACCCTGTCCTCACGGGGGAGATAGGATTCAGATGGGTGGATATCAGGAGGCCATGCATGCAGCTGTGTGTTGTCTTTGAGTGACTGAATGGAACGACGAGTGATTTGAGTATGAATATGCTTCTGGAAGCTGATCTGAGGCAGGCAGGGGGGAAGAGATGATAGTATTTGTGTATGATATCGTGTGCTGGGTGTTGTTTTGATGTTCCTTGGTGTGTGTGGATGTGCTGCCATGTAGTATAGTGGATGTTGTGGGTTTGTAGAGGCTGAAGTGAGAGTTTGGGTGCCTCTCATGTCTAGATGATCCTTGACTTTGAGGACTTTGGTTTCTTGGTGTAGGTGGTCTGTAGGTGTAGTAGCTGTGCAGCCTGTGATTATTTTTAAGGCCTTGTTTTGTATGGTCTGAAGAGTGTTGTAGTGTGTTTTAGTGAGGTTTGGAACCCAAGCAGGGCTTGCATAATTCATCACAGAACGTATATATTGTTTGTATACTGTGGTGGTGGTTTCTTTGTTGTGTCCAAATGTTGTATGGGCAAGTGACTTCAAGGCATTGAGTCTAGGTGTTAATTTATTTTTGATGTTTGTGATGTGTTGTTTAAATGACATTGATGTATTGTATGTTACACCAAGGATTTTGGGTGTGTGTGTGTGTGGTAGGGGAGTGTTGTCTATGGTGAGGTGTGGAATGTGACTGTGTTCTGCTGTCCAGTTTGTGAGAAGGGTCACTGTAGATTTGGCTGGGGCTATTTTGAGTTTGTTTGTGGTGAACCATTCATTTAGTGTGTTGAGGTAAGGTTGGAGGATTTGTGTGGCTGTATTTGTGTTTTGGTGAGTGCATGTAAGTGTTATGTCGTCTGCATAGGAAGCTATGTGTATTTGTTGTGTGTGGGGTGTGGGTATGTCATGCATGTATAGGTTGAAGAGTGTAGGAGACAAGACAGATCCTTGGGGGACACCATTTGTGAAGTTTCTGATGTTCGAGGACTGATCAGCAAAAGTTACATGTGCATATCTCCCTGCTAAGTAGTTTGCTAGGCATCTTTTTTGTGTTATTGTGCATGTTTGTGTTGAATATTTTGTTTGTGAGGTTGTGACGGGGGATGGAATCAAAAGCTTTACTAATGTCTAGTATGACAAGGAGTGTTCTGTGTGGTGGCCTAGCTGAATTTATGCCATCAAAAACTCTCTGTGTGAGGTCTGTAAGAAGAGTGTTTGTGGAGTGTAGTGGCCTAAAACCATGTTGTGATGGGGCTAGGGGGGTGTGAGGTGTAACTAGTTGTTGTACCAGTCTTTCAGTGACTTTGGAGGGGGTGCAGAGGAGTGTGATGGGGCAGTGTGAGGAAGGTAATGTGGGGTCTTTGTTGAGTTTGGGGATAGTGATGATAATTCCATGCTTCCAGATGTTGAGTATTATGTTGTGTGAGTAGCTGTAGTTTGATATGTTGGTGAGTGCTTGTATGCCTTGTGGTCCAATGTGTTTAAGGTGTATGTTGCTTATGTTGTCTGGTTCACAGGCAGATGAGTGCTTGAGGTTGCTGATGATATGCTTCGTCTGGCTGTAAGTGAAAGGTGCGAAGTCTGGGTCTGTGGGGAGCTGTCTCTTACGTCGGATGATACGTCGGTCATCACGATGAGGGTTTAGATGGCTGACGTGTGAAAAGTGATTGATGAGAGTGTTTACTTGTTGTTTGTTTAATGGAATGGTGTCTGTTGTTGTGATGGCAGCGTGTGATTGTGTAGTGTTGCTGTTGGAGAGTGTGATGCTGTTTAGTGTTTTGTAGAGTTTGCTGGTGTTTGTTTTGTGATCAGGTGTTTGAAGATAATTATTCCAGTTTATTGTTTGCTGTTCTGATATTTGGTATGCATGGTGTGCCTGGAAGAAATGAAAATGAGGAATGAATGATAGGTGTGTGAGTTGAGTGAGAGATGGTGATTGGGAATACCTTGTTTGAGAAGAAAGATATTTATAAGTATACATGGGTGAGACAGGAGGGTGGAAGGGTTGTTGACAGAGCATTGATGGACTATGTGGTTGTGTCCAGGAATGTAATAGGAAGATTGTTGGATGTGAGAGTTTTGAGAGGGGAGGGTGGAGGTATGTCTGACCACTACCTGGTGGAGGGAAAGTTGAGAGTAGGTAAGAGATGGGTGTGGCAAGGAGGTTTTGAAAGTGAGTGAGTTGGATAAAAGAGAGAAAATGATAGAGTATCAGGAGAAATTGAGAGATCAGTGGAATGCACTGAAAGATCAGGTGAGTGGCAGTGTGGAGGAGGAATGGCAGTTGTTTAAGAGTGCTGTGGTGGGGCATGCGGAAGAGGTGTGTGGTGTGAGACAAGTGGGTGGTGGTGTAAGAAAGGGAAGTGAATGGTCGTGCGAGGAAGTAAGTATGGCTGTGGCTGAGAAGAGACATGCATATGAAGTGTGTTTTCAGAGGAAGGATGAGGTGTCATATGAGAGGTATAAGGAAAAGAGGATTAGGGCGATAAGGGTTATGCATGATGCTAAAGTGGCAGCATATGAGATGAGGGTAGGCGGTTGACTGAGAATTTTCAAGAGAATAAGAAAATGTTTTGGAAGGAGGTGAAAAGGGTGCGAAAGGGAGAGTCTGGGAAGGAGGAGTGAGTAAAAGCAGAGGATGGAAGGATGTTAATTGAGATGGATGCAGTAAGGAAGAGATGGGCGGAGTATTTTGAAAGATTGTTAAATGTAGAGGAGGAAAGGGAGGTTGAGATTGTGGCAGATGGAAGGGTGCAAGGAATAGATGTGCTGGGAGAGTTGAATGAATCTTTGATCACGGTGGAGGAAGTGCAAGAGGCAGTAAAGCAGATGAAAACAGGGAAAGCTGCAGGTATGGATGGGTGTGCTGTAGAATGCCTGAAAAGTGGTGGAGCAACTATTGTTGACTGGTTAGTAAGATTGTTGAATATGTGCTTTGTGCAAGGTATGGTGCCAATTGACTGGGCAAGTGCTTGTGTGGTCCCATGAGGTAAGGGTGATAAGTATGAATGTACTAGCTTTAGAGGTATAAGTCTGTTGAGTGTTGTAGGTAAGGTGTATGGTAGAGTGTTAATTAAGAGAGTTAGAGAGGGTACAGAGGGAGTGATTGGTGATGAGCAGTGTGGCTTTAGGAGAGGGAGGGGATGTGTGGATCAGGTGTTTGCTGTGAGACAGGTGTGTGAAAAGTATTTAGCAAAAGGAAAGGTAAGGATGTGTTTTGGGCATTCATGGATTTAGAGAAAGCATATGATAGAATTGATAGGGAGGCTTTGTGGAATGTTTTAAGATTGTATGGGCTTGATGGCAGGATCTAAAAGGAGTGAAAAGTTTTTATGTAAATAGTAGAGTGTGTGTAACAGTGGGAAATACTGTGAGTGATTGGTTTCCCATGAGAGTGGGTCTGCGGCAGGGATGTGTGATGTCGCCTTGGTTGTTTAATATTTATATGGATGGTGTTGTAAGGGAGGTGAATGCAAGAGTGTTAGGTGGAGGACTGAGTCTGGTGAATGATGGTAGAGAGGGAATCTGAAGCAGCTGCTGTTTGCGGATGATACGGCAGTGGTGGCTGATTCAGAGGAGAGATTGAGACAGTTGGAAGAGGAGTTTGGAAGGGTGTGTGAAAGAAGGAAACTGAAAATAAATGAGAAGAGTAAAGTGATGAAGTGTATGAGGTCAGTAGATGGTAGGAGGATGAATATAGTTTTGAATGGTGAGTTGGTTTAGGAGGTAGAGTGTTTTAAGTATTTAGGGTCACATTTTGCTGCGGATGGAAGAATAGATGCAGAAGTGAAGTTTAGAATTAATGAAGTTGGAAAGGTGCTGGGAGGAATGAAAAAAGTGTTTAGATGTTGTTCACTTAGAATGGATGTAAAGAGAAGGCTGTATGAAGGTATTGTGGTACCAACTGCATTATATGGGGCTGAAACGTGGAATATGGGTGTAGCAGAGAGGAAAAGTTTGAATGTAATGGAGATGAGGTGTCTGAGGAGTATGTGTGGAGTGATGCGTATGGATTGAGTGAGAAATGATGAAGTGCGAAGGAGAACTGGAATTGTTCGGGAGATGGCTGATCGAGTTGAGCAGAGGGTGTTGCGATGGTTTGGGCATATGGAGAGAATGGATAATGAGCGATTGGTGAAAAAGGTAACTAGATCTGATGTGAGAGGTGTAAGGCTGAGAGGAAGACCACGAATAGGATGGATGGACGGTGTGAAGAGAGCGTTGGATGCGAGAGGGTTGTCTGTTGAGCAAGGAAGAGTGGCTGTGCGTGATAGAAATGAATGGAGGGAAATTGTGAATGAATAAATGATGACGCAGCCCTGAGGGGATATTCTCCCGCATTTTGTCTGATCAGCTGATCAGGTCAGGTGCGGGTAAGGGGCTGGATCCATTATGATGTGGCAGGGGTAAACCAGCTTTGCTGTTGGGCCCTGCTGCGGATGTCACTGACTGCACTGCGTAGTTGACCCTCGTGCGGTGTGGTGTGGTGAGGATCTGGCCCTTTGGGGCTAAGATGCTAATGAATGTGGATGAGTAAATTGGTAGTGTACTGACCTGTCTCGGCTACCTCCCTTTTCTTGGGGGAAACAGCTTAGGTATATAGTTAGATAGATAGACCTGAGCCCATCCGTAGTAGGAAAAAGAGCTCAGAATGATGATGATAATGATGAACCTTTACTTGATAAGGTACACATTATGCATATCTTGATTTTAAGTGTTTCAGAGACATAATTTTATTGCACAGTTTCTGCTGTGTCTTCTAAACAAGTCATGGATGTCTGCTGTATACTTGGGCTGTGTCTGTATTGGAATGCTCATTAACTTGAAGTTTGATAGGCTGAAGTCTGGTTAACTGAAGGAACCAAGAATCGTATTTGGGTGTGTGGTCTGAGGGGAATTTTGATAGGCTGGAGTCTGGTTAACTGAAGGAACCAAGACACATATTTGGATGTGTGGTCTGAGGGGAATTTTGATAGGCTGGAGTCTGGTTAACTGAAGGAATCAAGAAACATATTTGGATGTGTGGTCTGAGGGGAATTTTGATAGAGTGGAGTCTGGTTAACTGAAGGAACCAAGAAACATATTTGAATATGTGGTCTGAGGGGAATTTGGAATTAATTGCTCTCGTAATTCTACTCAAGGATGAGCACCTGGCTTCTCTGCTTTAAATATCTAGTCTGTGTAGCCTAGCCATGGGCATCTGTGCTCCTGAAGGAACAGTGAAGGATTGGATGATGGGTAGTTGGAAGATTCTAGATGTAAGTTGTATTGAGCTTCCCTCTAGAATCTCTTTTTCTAACTAACATTCTCATGTTATGGTTCCTTTCATAATAAGCTCCCTCTGTACCAGAAATGCTTTACTAATAAAGAATGAGAAGGATTATTATTTAATTGGAAAGTAAACTAATTTTTTCTATACCAGTACAGAATTTTTTCCACTTGTTATCTTGACTACTGTATCACATTCATCTGTGACTGCATATGTCTGCTGCCTAAAGTTGTGGTGGGTAATATTTCTTTATTTAGTAGTTTGACTGTTTGTTTAATGTTATGGAGATACATTACTATACTGTAGAATACAGTATTATAGAGCCTTTGAGTAGCTAAGGCTTATGAAAGTGCAGAGGTGTTTACATAACAGAAAGTTGGCGTTAGATGTGTAGTTGGTGTCTGTGTCCGCTAGCAGTCTAAATTTTTAGCATATATTTATTAATTTGCTGGATAGCTAAGAAGTACAAAAATGTATCATTGTGATATTATTGGCATAGCAAGCCAGCTTTGCCAATATTCCGTATTTAGGCATTTCTTTATTACCCATTGATTATTAAAAGTAGGGAAATACTGTACTGTATTGAAGTTTATAAAAAAAATTTGCCAAAACCCTTATGGAGGTTATAAATGAAAGGGAAAGTAGATGTTGAATGTGCTGTTATCTTACCTATACCTGAGGATGCACTTCTAGCAAACTTTCATATACAGTATAATCAAAAGAAACTGTTGAACGTTTGGTTGTCATGATTGTATTAGCCTGTGCCCAGTTTCCAATTTCCCAGAGACGAAGGTGTTTTTGAAATTTTTTTCCCATGGACAGTGAAAAATGGAATAAATTTTAAGCGTGTCATGCCCAGTAACATATTGTTTTCATTGCTCTTTGGATTATGACTTCCAAGAGTGCCAACTTTGGAAAGGCACAATATATGTGGAATTGTACAGATAGTAGTGCCCTCCATCATGGAAGTTCCACACTCCATGTATGTATTATATCATAGAATTGTTTTAAGTTGGAAGCCTTGTAACTGAGAAAAAGCTTGGTAAATTTGGATAGGTAGATTATTTGACTCTGTTGTGTTGCATTTGGCATGGAAATTTAACCCCATTTTGAAACTGCTTGTTAACTAACTGTATTGTTTATGCAGAGGAAAAGTAATAATTGCTCTTCCCTTTTTCAGTTTGTGTAACAAGATGATAAAAAGTCTGGACATCTGGCTGTGATCACATTTCATCTCTACAGTGCATCTTTTGCCTTCATAATCTTGGATACATTCCTGCTGTTTTAAAGATATAACTAGGGTTTAAGGTATTTTGGGAATAGCATACTTGAAGAGAATTATTATCAAGGTTGTGGATAACGTATTAAAATATGAGGAGCCTCAAGCATAGTCAGATTATTCATGTACAGTCAGGGTCATTTATTTGCATATATTGCTGCTCAGTGTCTATTGCTGGTTAATATGGCTAAACCATGGGAAACTTGGTGTAGTTCTCTCTCTGTAGATGATACTCTTTGATATGATGTATTAGGGAGTGAAATGACAAACATGCCCCAAGTAAACATGGTGGAATAGTAAGGAAACTTTTGTCCCAGACTGTACAGTATTGTAGCATTTTTACAGAGAGCCTTGTTGCATACAGCTCACCAAGACTGCACTTTATCAGTAAATTAAACTTTTGTGTATTACTGGAGAATACCTGTGATGCTAATAAGTACACAAGTGCCTTTCATTGTCATAGTGTTCTTCTATCCCCATTTTTTTTTTTAATTGATTTGAAATGGTTTGGGTGAATATGTATAGTGAATCAAGAAATTTTGTTGTATACTGTATACATAATCCCTGTCAGAAACTACAGAATTGCACAGCTTCATTTGTATTGCATTTCAAATTCTGTACATGTTGTGCTCATCAGCAGTAGTAGTGGCAACAGAGTAGATACCTTATTTGCAAATGAAAGCTATTTTTTTTGTAGGAATAAGCTTTAGGTATTTGCCCAAGTTATATAATAAACCTTGTATACAAATGAAGTACAGTACTTGGGGGAAGAAGCCAACGGTGTATTAGAAAATTCGTTTTACTGATATTTGGTTGTCCTAGACATTTTTTCTTAAATCTACAGTACTGTATAAGCACTCGTGCATCTTGTTTTTTATATTACATTTCTAGATAATTTTTTTTTGTTTTCCCTCCATTGAAGTTACCTATGAAAATCAAGTAATGAGATAACGGTCTGTGCAAAAAGCTATAAATGCACTGCACATTCAGCTTGGTGACTGCTTTACCTGTAGACAGCAAACTTTATTCATGATATGAAAAGTTTGTTTGCTAGGATCAGAGAGTTTTTCATCATTTCATCATCATCCAATCCTGTGTTGCCCCGTGAGGAGCATAGGTGCCCGGGGCTAGGCAAGTTGGTTCTTAAGATGAGAGTGACCAGTCTCACTCATCCCTGAGTGGCATTATATGAGCAACAAATTCCAGCCACCCCTTGGATATAACCCACCCAGGCTCAATCAGATTGGAATGTCATAATTACCCACTAAATCACCAGGTGCCATTGGTTAGATGGTTACCACCCAGTGTTGTAAATGGTTTCCTGGTGTTCAGGAAACCATTTGGCTTGTTATTCAGTGTAGAGTCACCTATAGACAGAAGGAAGAGAGAAGAATGAAGGAAAAAAAAGACAGAAGAGGAAGGAGGGAAGGGAGAGAAGAAAGGGCAGTAACCTGAGAGCAGCACTACATCGAGTGAGGGGATGGTGAGTGCCCCCACCTACCACTAAGAGAGTTTATTATAGCTGAAATTCAGCATATAGAGGTTTGGTATAGCAAAGGTTTTTATAACTGCTAGTTAGTCCAGTTTGTGATCAAGAGTGAAATAGATACTGTATACTGTACTGGTGCAGTAATTTACCTTTTTACATGCCTGTTTTTATTTTTTATTTTTTATTTATTTATTTTTTTTTTAAAGTTATATCCACTGTAAATTAATGAAAGCTTGCTTATTATAGTTCCATCACCACCCATATTACTGATTTACCAGTTTCCTCAAAATTATTCTCGATTATATGAATAGAAGAAAAAAAAGTGGTGGTAGGTGGGGGCACTCACCATCCATTCACTTGACGTAGTGCTGCTCTCGGGTGGCTGCCCTTTCCTCTCTTTCAGTTTTCCTTCCTTCCTCTTCTTTCATTCTTTCCTCTTCCTTCTGTCTATGGGTGACTCTACACCTAGTGACAAGCCAAATGGTTTCCTGCACACCAGAAAAACCATTTACTACACTGGGTGGTAACCATATAACCAAATTATGGTGCCTGGTGGTTTAGTGGGTAGTTAAGGCACTCTAATCACATTGAGCCTGTACAGGTTTTTATCCAAGAGGTGGTTGGGGTTTATTGTTCATGTAATGCCACTCAAGGATGAGTGAGACTGGTTACTCATCTTAAATGTCAGGACCAACTTGCCAAGTCCCGGGCTCCTGCGCTCCTCATGGGGCAACACAGGATTAGATGATGATGAATATTTGGAAT
>JAGKTI010004681.1:0-13590 GCA_018397915.1 Birgus latro | reverse complement strand
TATAAATATATACACACATACATACATACACACTTATACAGCAAGCACATGCATAACGCGTGATCACAGAGCGCGATTCTCACGTAACACGGGAGGTGCCATTTTGTATCCCAAAATGTGACAACATGGAAAAAACAATGCGGTTGGAGGAAGTGGCTCATTTTTTACAGCTCCTACCTATGCAGTGACGATGGACATAATACGGCGGGAGGCCTCAGTTTATGTTTCAAAGTCATAATACGCGACCAGTGATAGACAGAACTCAGTGCGAGGCATCAAATTACGGTTGGAATTCACACAGCGTGGCAAGTGATAGACAGAGTGCGGTTTGCGTCAGCCTGTGACATACTGTATTGCAATCACTTGTGTGCACCAGGTGTCGTCATGGTTCACTGAGCATTCCAGCCCCAGTTAAGCCTACCCTCCCCGTGCTGTAGCTGGACACATGCTCTGTGTGATTTTTTTTTTTTGCCACCTGACCCACCCTGACCATGTCGCCGCACCGTGACCCTGCCAGACTTCGGAAGTCTCTGACACAGGAGCAGAAGGTGGATTTCATCAAGAGGAAGGAAAGAGGACAGCAGAACTGTGACTCTGCAAAATTTTACAAAGTAAACAAGTCCACCATTTGTACGATTCCTCATCGAGAGATTCAGCCACCAGATGATGCTATGTCTGTTGACTTTGAGGGGTTTGTGCAGGAAGCAGAAAAGAGGCAACAGAGGAATCAAGGCATACAGGACTCATCTTCTTCCTCAGAAAATGACTCTGTGGAACTGGCACGGTTGGACGACTGTGCTGGGGACGAGTAGGAGTCCTGCCCTGCTTTAGAACCCCACTCCACTTCCCCCCAGCAGGCCCACAACCTCTTCCATTAAAGGTGAGGAATCCTCCAGTGTTTTTATGTAATGAAGTCTTTATTAGGTTGGTAAATGAGTTTGGGAGAGTGTGTAAGAAACAGAATCTAAAGGTGAATGTAGGAAAGAGTAAAGTTATGGTCTTCGAGAGAAGTGAAGTCTGTGAATGTACAGTGAGGTTGGATGAGGAGGAAATGGAAAATGTGAGTGCGTTTAAGTACTTGGATAGCGTGATGAGTAAGGATGCAAGTTTAGAAGGTGAAGTGCTTGAAAGCATCCAGCAATGAAGAAAGTTTGCTGGTTCCTTGAAAGCAGTGATAAGAAGCAGGGAGGTGAGCATGTACGGAAGTGAAGCTTGGACCTTGTTGGAGGGACAGAAGTCAAGAGTGAGGGCAGTGGAAATGAGTTATTTGAGAGGAGCATGTGGAGTCACATGGAGAGACAGACTGACAAATGAGGAAGTGAAGGAGCATTGTGGTGTGGATGTGGATGTGATAGGAAGTGTTAGGAGAAATACATTGAGGTGGTTTGGCCATATGGAGAGGATGGAGAGTGAGAGATTGACAGGGAGAGTGTATGTGAGTGAGGTGGTGAGGAAGGGAGAGGCCAAGGATGAGGTGGAGGGATGGAATGGAGAGGTATATGAGAGAGGGGGGGTGTGAGCTGGGAGCAGGACAGTGAAATGGTGGGGGACAGGGTGACATGGAGGCAATTTGTTTGTGGCCACCCCTTGCGAGATTAAGGCGTCTGGCAATAGATAGATAGTAAATGTCCTGGAAAAAAAAAATCTGATATTGCCCGAAAGTTTGAACATGGGGCTGGCTTAGCATGAAACCCTTTAACATGCAAACATATGGCCCTATAATGTGGAATTCCCATAAAGCAGGATCTTCAGGGTGCAATATTCCCGTGTTATGTGAGCGCTCGCTGTATATACATTTTTAGGATATCCTTGACATACTGTAATGGGGACTGCCGGTATTGTACATAGTCATGTCATTTTTCTCTCTTATAGAAGCACATAACTCGGCAAAAAAGTAAATAAAAAAATGGCACCATATATTAGACTTGCTGTAATAAGATACTCATAGCAACTTATCCTGCAAAAATTGACTACGGTATTGTAGTGTTATCTTTATTCAGTGTTGGCTCTTCTTTTTTGCTCTCAAATATTTATATGCAGTTGATCTTTTGGATTCATTTTTGGATTTACACCAGCACTCTTTACCAGCATGTCTTTTCTGTCATTTGTAGAAGCACTGCAGAGACTGGAGTTACTGTTTAAGCATTTATCCAGTAAAATCTTTTATAGTATGGTTTTCCTATCTCCAGACAATTTTGTCCAGTTTAAAAAGGATGCCTGGTAGTGAAGGTGTTGATTAATGCTATATCTCTTTTTCAGCTTAAAGAAGTCTATCCTAAGCTGAATAAAATCAGTTGGAGATGGCAAAAATTGAATATAAACTATGTAATGAAACTGAAGGGTTAACCTCCTCAGCTCAGTGAGGTCTAGTCTATTTATGGTGGCACCAGTATAGCTGGGCAGCCCTACCTTGTCCCCTTAAAAGAAGATGGTGAACTGCTGGAGATGGGAAAAACCAGCCAGTAATCTACCAGGTTCACATTTCAAATGTGTCTACAACATTAGGAACAACAACTACTACAGGTACAGCCACTATTACCACTACTACTACTAACAACATACTACCACTACTGCCTTACGACTACTACTACTATTACTACAATACAGTGTATTTATTTAATGCATGCTGCATCCAGAATTTTCAAGCTAGAAAGGGTAGATAAATTTTTCATGGTGTCTTCACTTTGAAAAGGCTACCTCTGAAATAAATAAAATTGTCAGGAAGGAGCAGAAATAATCCATTATAAAACATAATCTAAAATAAGGGGTTTAAGACACATCCCTTGTTAACTTTGTTTTAATCCCTTCAATCTGATGGCATACTTTTCATTTTACTGAGACCACCACCAGATAATTATATTCGGCATAAGTTAATGAAGACTGTCAGATCCCTCCAGTTCAGCAAGTCTATCCCCAAACTAAAAATTTTCTGGTGGTCGCATGAAAACAGAAATATTGATCACCAGTTATGGTGTTAACAGCATCATCTGTAATATTACTGTACAGTTTGAGAGCAACCTATTCGCAGCAGTCTCAAAGCCACAGTATCTATTTTGGTTACTGCATTTATCTTACCAGTCTTTATGTGCTTTGAGTCCATGTTTCTAAATCCAAGCTGTGGCAGACATTTAACCACATCAGTCCAGGGGCCTGATTTCATTTTTTCTTGCTCATTGGTCAGTGATGAATTCTTTGTGCAAGTACTGGAATAGAAAGCAGCACCAACTACTGTTTGTAATACTTACCATGCATGTTCTGTCTTGCTCACTGGATGAATTTATTCAGCTTAAGACAAACTTCAAACTTGATTGGGTATACAGAGCCTTCATTAGCTCATTCATTACTATCTGGCTCTCCATGGTTGAAAATTTATCTGATGGTTTGTTTTGTTTTGTTTATAAGGGCTCCAGCACACTTGCATGCTTGGTCACCAGATGGTGTCTTCATGCTGCTGTGTCTCTGACAGCCTCCCAGTTCAGTCCCTTATCCTTTAGGTCACACTCTGTGACCTAGTTCCAGGTCTTTTTCGGTTTGCCTCTTGCAACCCTACGGTATATCAGTGGACTGATGTGGTTCAGGTGGGAATGAGTACAGTACAACAGTATGTCCATCATATATTAGCCTATAATCACTTGTTATTTGTTCATACTGACAGTGTATGCAGAATGACGTGAGCAGACATAACCATTGCAACTCTGACTTGTACAAAATACTGTATACCCCTTCCTGGATAGTACTTTGTCAGCATGAGTAAGAGTTATTTTTGGCTATCACTTTCCCTTCAGGGAATTGGTTTCATTTTATGGTGTACCTCATAACTGTTAGAGATTGCTGTAGACATACAGTGTCTGTCTAGCTATACAAACTTGCCCCTTATCTGTTCAATTCTTATGCAAAAGTTGATCTATTTTCTAGGGCCATAGTATACACAGCTGGTCAACTGTCTTCCTCATTCTGTCTTTCCCATCTTTCCCTTGCCTGTGTTTTAGTCTTCTAGATGCAGTGTGTTCAGGAATCTCAGAATGAAAGGATCATGATTCTGACTGCCTTTGTTGAACTTTCTTTGGAGGAGACAACTCTCTCGCGGCTCTCACTTTTTTTTTTCTTTTTTTCATGAAAAAATCAAGCTGCATTCATGATTTCAGTTGTGTTCCTTAGCACAGTTCACCATTAACCATCTCCAGTCAGGGTATGCTATCAGTAATTTATTTTTGCTGTTACCAGATTTTATTTTGCTAAGGAAGTGCCTTGAAGTAGTACTGTAGTAGTTGTTGTTGTTGTTGTTGGGTTGCCCTCAGTGTCACTGAGGTTGAACACCGGAGCAACGAGGGAACTGATCGCCCTCATCAGATCTCCAGTGAGGAGATTGGCACCCTGGATGTTTCACTCCCAGTGGGTGAGGTGCCCCGTGACAACAGCAGTGTTGGGGCACTTCACACCACTGGGACTGGATAGTTTGGCTCCCAGGAGGTCCCCTGGGAGGTGGTGTCCCATTGGCACATCCCTCAAGTGGTGAAGAGATTAAGCCTGTACAGCTTTTAACACTTCGAGCTAGGAAAATTTCTCTAGCTGGATATTACCGAGAGGTGATAACAGGAATAAAGTACATAGTCATTGATTTGAAGGAGTTAAGTTCACAGGTATCAAAGTCTCCATCTTATGTTCTCAATCTTGCTCAGTGAGAGCAGAGCCAGCACCAACATTCATTTAGGCAGCATTTTACATTCCCTGTTTACTACAGTAGTTCATAGCAATATTAAAGGTACTGTTTTTTTATAATGCATGTATGGAAAGTGTTACCAGGCATAACAATGTATGTAAAGGACAGCAACATGCATTACTGATGGTTTGCAGCCTCATACTTCCAGTGACATTGTACCAGAGAGAGGGAGATTGTACTGCACTTGCTGGACCATAAGTTTGCTGACACTTCCCTCGTGGCTGTGGTGAAGTAAACTATTAAACTGAAAATGCTTATGTGATGGCAAATGCAAAACTCAGAACTAAGGAGTAAGAGAAGGAATGATACTCTGTGATGGCCAGGGAAGAGTGAGAAATATAGAAGGCAAGACAGTTGTGGCAGGCCATTGTCAACAAACTGTTGTTCATGATAGTACCTGAGGCTTCCTTTCTCCTGTTATTAATGTCCACAGTAAAGTCAAAGGGCTGTAGTGTAGACACAGTATTCTAGTTGGTTAAGGAAGCTCCCTGGGATCTCTTTTGTTTCAGTTGATTTCTTATAATACATGTTACTATTCACTTTTTTGTAACTATACCAACAATGTCATTTGGAACAATATATAACTAGTATGTAAGAGAAGGTGTAATACGCAAAATATGACAGCACGGTGCGGAGAGTAAGAGATGTGAATGTTGAGGTTAGGGTTGCAAGAGGCTGACCAAAAAAGACTTTGGATGAGGTCATAGAGTAGGACCTCAGGGATAGGGGACTGAACATAAGGGCTGTTAGAGATCGGGCAGTGTGAAGAGCCTGCATTAGGTGACCAAGACTGATGCATGCAAACATGTTGGAGCCTTTATAAACAAAACAAAGCTGCTGAGGAATAGGTGCTACAAGCATCTTGTGCCACTATAGAATATGGGTCTATATTTCCACACCCCATGTAAATGTGGAGCAATTGGATTTGGATAATAATTTTTTATGTACTCTGTGTACTGTCAGTTCTGGAAGTTACTAATGAATAAAAAAAATTATTTTCAGTTTCTTTAAAAGACCTTTCATAACCTATGTGTTTTTCTACACCATGAAACATCTGTACCATACCACTGCAGATAAAACATTTGTGTCAGAAGTATACATTTTCCTAGTTACTCTCTCCATTTACTCCACATGCCAGACCATCTCTCCTTTCATATGCTTTATCATCTTCTATCAGAATAAGTAATAGACCCATGTGTGCTTATCATAATTTTCCTGAAATAATAATAATAATAGAGACTCAAATTGGAGAGGGAGTTTGAGTACCTGTACCTGAGTGCAATAGTTGAGAGGTGAGGAAGATGTGCAAAATAAGTTCATGAGCATTAGAAACGGCTTTTTAGGAATCTGTGAGGAATGCAGAAAGGAGACAGGATAAGGAATAATGTGATTCACAAAAGATGTGGAGTAAGGGAGTCTGTGGACACAAGACTTGAAGAGTGTGTGCCTAGATGGTATGGTCATGTGGAGAGAAGAGGTGTGAACAAAGTGGTGAAAAGGGTTCATCTATACAAGTTTTGAGGTGGGAGGGTACATGGTAGGCCAAAAGGGAAGGCAAGTAATATATGGTGGGTGTGTGAGAACGTGAGGCATGGAGGCTGGGGAAGCAATAGTGAATCAAGGTGGTTTGAAGAATTTTGTGCAGAGCGCTGTGTGGCAAGGGTTTGGCACTTATTTTTCCCCAGCGCTGTGATAATTGAAAATGGATAGCTGATAAGGTATGTGAGGCATGTGTGTGGATGTTTAAGTCCGATAGAATCAGGTTCCCAGGCGCTTGAATGTAAGTAAATGAGAATATGTCCCATTCAGTTAGGGAGACTGACAATTTTTCATCTGATAGAAGGAGAATATAAGAGAATATGGATCAGTAGATTCAAGGATTGTGTGGGTAAGATTGAAAGTAGGATTACAAAAGTGGGCAATTGTGTGTGTGTATGCACCAATGCAAGATCATGCAAGCAGAGTGAAGGAAGAGTTCTGAGTAAATGTGGAAGCATGCATGGAAAAGTTTGAGAAAAAGAATGTTTTTTATTGGAGATATGAATGGAAAAGTAGGGAATGTAAAGGTGGATGGAGTAGTTGGTGAGTGGGGTGTGCCTGCAGAAGTGGATGAGAATTGCAGTGCTCTAGTGGATATTTGTGCGGGGAGGGGATTGGTGATAGCTGATGCTCTCTTTAGGTACTAAATGATCCACAGATATACGAGCCGAGTGATGAGAAGGGTGGGTGGTGAACTGAATGAACAGAAGGCAATGATTGATTAGGCTATGTGTGTCAGGATGAGAGAATGGGAAAGCATGTAAGGGATGCAAGAGCATACAGAGGTTGGGGGAGTGGACTTTAGGACCACCACTTGGTGGTGGTGAAAGTAAAGTATTAAGTGCAATGGGGGAATAGAAGGAGGCAAGGACAGGAGGAAGTAGTTCATACACTGAGGGTAGAAAGGTTGCAAGATAATGAAAGAAAGGCAGAATAAAAGAAGTGGAGAAGTGACTGGGTAAATATAATTTTGAGCAGATGGGGGAGGTGGAAGGTATGTGCAAGATATTCACAGATGAAATCTGTGTAGCATGTAAGGTGGTGTGTGGGGTGAAGAGAAGACCTAAGGGGCTGCAAGGAATAGCAAGGTGGAATGAAGAGGTGAGACAAGCTGTGGCACAAAGGAAGAAACCATACAGTGAGTGAATGGGAAGAGAGGCATGGAGGACATTGAGAGATGGAAGAGAGAGTTATATGTAGAGAGGAAGGGATAGATGAAAAGATTAGTAAGTGGGAGTAAGAAGAGAATGGATGAGGACTTTGGAAGGAATTTGAGTGTAATGTGGAGGGAATGTAAGATAATGTTCTGGAAGGAGGTAAAGAAAGTTAGACAAGATGATAAAGAAGTTAGTAGGGAAGTGAAAAATAAAAATGGTAGATTGTTAGCAGAGAAGGGAGAATAAGTGAGTAGATGGAAAGGGCACACTAAGGAACTGTTAATAATAGAGAATGAAAGTAATGCGAGTATAAGTGGCTAGGGAATGGCTGGGAGAAAGAGAGGTGAGAAGAGAGGAAGAGATCAGTATGGAAGTAAAGCAGTGAAGAAAGTCAAAATGGGGAAAGCCCCAGGAGTTGTTGGAGTGTGTGGTGAAATGCTGAAGCATCGGTGAGAGATAGTAGTAGAATGGATTTGGAAGATGTGCAGATTGGCCTGGGAGGAAGATAGAGTCCTGGAGGACTGGAAGTCAGGTGTAATTATTCACCTGTACAAAGGAAAAGGGCAAAAAGGTGTGTGTGGTAATTATAGGGGCATTTATCTTCTTAGTGTAATAGGAAAAGTATATGATAGGATACTTATTGACAGAATTAGGGAAATAACAGGAATTAGTTGGAGAAAAACAGGGAGGTTTCAGGAAAGGAAAAGGTTGTGTAGATCAGATATTTATCCTTAGGCCTTTAATGGAAAAGTTTCTAGAGAAGGGAACAAACTTGTATGTGGTCTCCATGGATCTGAAGAAGGCATATGACAGAATGAATAGACAAGGAATGTGGAAAATCTTAAGAATATATGGAGTGAATGGGAAGATGTTGAATGCCGTGAAGAGTATGTATGAGGGGGCTAAGGCTGCAGTGCATGTGGATAGTGAACTGAGTGAATTTTCCTATATGAATATTGGCTTGAAAGAGGGATGTGTCATGTCTCCGTGGTTGTTCACTCTGTATGGAGCGGCCCTAATGAGAAAGCGCAGCGTTTGGAAACTTCCTGTACTGTTGTTTGCAGATGATACTGTATTATTGGTGAAGACGAAGGGGAACTGCAGGGCCTATTGAATGAGTTTGGGAGTGTGTGTAAGAAACAGAATCTGAAAGCAAATGTAGGGAAAAGAAAAGTTATGGTCTTCGAGGGAAATGAAGTCACTGAATGTACAGTGAGTTTGGGTGATGATGAGATGGAAAATGTGAGTGCATTTAAGTACTTGGGTTGTGTGATGATTAAGGATGGAATTTTGGAGGATGAATTGCTTCAGAGGGTGCAACAGGGAAGAAAGGTTGCTGGTTCTTTGAAAGCAGTGATAAGAAATAGGGAAATGAACATGGAAGTATAAAAGTCGCTGCCTGATGGTATTGCGACACCAACTCCAACACATGGAAGTGAAACCTGGACCTTGGAAGGACAGAAGTCAAGAGTGAGAGCAGTGGAAATGAGTTATTTGAGAAGAGTCAAGAGTGAGAGCAGTGGAAATGAGTTATTTGAGAAGAGCATGTGGAGTTACATGGGGAGACAGACTGACAAATGAAGCAGTGAAGGAGCATTGTGGTGTGGATGTGAATGTGATAGAAAGTGTTAGGAGAAATACACTGAGGTGGTTTGGCCATGTGGAGAGGATGGAGAGTGAAAGACTAATGAGGAGAGTGAATGTGAGTGGGGTGGAGGGGGGGAGAGGGAGGGGGAGGCTGAGGATGAGATGGAAGGATGGAGCGAGAGGTATATGAAGGAGGGGGGTGTGAGCTGGGGGGAGAGCAATGAAATGGCAGGGAACAGGGCAACAAGGAGGCGATTTGGTTATGACCACCCGTTGTGGGATTGAGGAGTCTGGCAATAGACAGATAGATGCATCTGATATGTTTTCTGTTGCTCTCTTAACCCTATCTTACCTCAACCTTAGGCTGAAAAAGAAACTGGGATGATGATAATGATGAAGATGGATAGACAGACAGACAAATAAATAAACTGAAAGAGAGACAGATAAGTTACTGCGTAGCTACTGCAGTTCTGTAAGATCTTTGCTAGATATTTAAGGGACACTTTGATGACTACTGTGACCTCATACTCACATCGCCTGAGGTTGTATAATTTTTCAAAACCAGGGTGGGATCCTCAAACATAATAATGACTGATTCCCTGGGATTTGGTTTTGCTGAAAGGACTAGGGACGTGGAAAAAAGCTGCACTTCTCTGCCCATATTCTCCTTTCAGATGACATACAACATACGATATAATATTACTTTTATCCTTTAGTGTAGGAGAGAACGGGAGGTGCAAGATGCAACCTTCACAACTTCTCCACCACAGGGTACATTCCTAAGCCAAGTAAAATCGTATGAAGTAATGATTAAACCAGAAGTACATCTTCAGATTGATGAATTTCAACGGGATGAAACTGCGGAAAAAAAAATAATAAAATCCAATCAAAGTTCAAATATTAAGCTATGATACATAGCTAAATTAACAGATTTTCGTTCCTTTTCATCTCATTTCACATACAGTACCATAGAGAGAGCGGCAGAATAAAATGCACTGTGGCACTGTGTTATTTCTATAGCATTTCCTAGCTAGCTTCATATTCTAATCTATTGTTACAGATCAGTAGTCTGGAGGGACAGAAGTTAATTTTGGTCCATTAAAACAGTTTTGTCAAAATGAAATAATTAAAGGCATATACTAATTACTGTACTTCGATAAGATCGAACCTTTGTCTCTAGAACTAAACGAACCCTTGACGCTCTGAATCACGTCAGTCACCATCCAATCTCGAGAGGGGAAGGATATAGGAACTGTGTGGGTATTTTAAAAGTGATAACAGTGTATACACAGTTTTCCCAGCCTGTTGTGGGGTAAAGAAAGGTAAGCAAGGATAATATTCGTCAATCATTTCATAGGCACGAGTTCTCTCACTTCATTCAATTAGCCTGGAAAAAAAAAGTGACGTGGATTTACTGGAAAATGTAAGATATGCCTTAAATGGTTTTAGTCATGGGGAGAGAATGGAAATTGAGAGTTGACTAGGAGAGTGTATGTGATGTGAATGAGACGAACGAGGGATAGAGGAAGATTGAGGATGAGGAATGGGGTGGGGAGGTAGGCTATATGAAAGATGGAGATGTGAACTGAAAGGAGGGTACCCCGAAGGAGGAGAGGATGACATGGAAGCTGCGTGTTTGTGGCCATTTGTTCCCGGATCAAGTCGCCCGGATACAAACGGATGAAAAAGCAAGGATAAATAATAACTAGCCATGAGCCAGTAAAGTTTTTTTCTTTGAAGTATTCGCCGATAGAGTTTCTTCCAGAAGAGCAAAATAGTTGAGTTTTAGCTTGTGTCTGCATTTTTGTTAATCTGTGTTAGACTCTGCAGGACTGGACCTTTTACTCCCAAGGAGAGTAATAGCCAGAATCAACCATTTTCCATGCTAGGGAAGCATGAATGAAAAGGAGGTGTATCTCGATAGGGTGATGGACGTGAAAGCGGTAGTTCAGTGCATTCGGAGGAAGAGTGAGTGCTATAATTCATTCTTCCCCATACTGACTGTTATGCCACGTACTCAGAGATCAACTTCTTGCACTCTGAGTATGTGGGTCTGATATTGGGTTCTTTCTAAGACCGGGTCCAGATTATGGAACCAAAGGAACAGGGCTTAAAAACACAGGCTAACCAGTCTTACACGCACAGTATATTACTCACAAAGAATACAATGACTTGACAATACAATATGATAGTTTACACACACACTATATAAATTATAAGGATCTGAGTCTGGGACTAGTGGGCTGGTAAGATAACTGCAGGTGGTGTCCAGATGTGGAACTGTTTGTGGGGGAGCAAATTACGCACTTAATCTGTGGGAATTGTCATGGGAAATCGTACAGTTTGTGGGAAATCCTATGGAATCTACAAAATTTACCAGAAACTAACTGTTAATTTCACCAAAAAAGGAGAATTTGGTTAATATTATGGAAATGATTAATCAGATGGTGTTAAATGAGTCAGGTCTGAACTGGAGCTTCCCTTTCTTGTGAAAGATTTGATCCATATGATACATATTTTAGTCTCGTACAGCCATACCTTCACTCAGGCCCCAGCCGCACTGCCGGCTGCTGCCCGGACCATGTTTTGCATTGTAATGCAATGAGCTTTGGTTATGAGGTCACCGCTTATGCAGCTGCTTGTTGTTTAAACGAAGCTCAAATCGAGTACGTTAAGGAGAGGTGCAAAACATTTGTAACAACTCATAAACCAAGTTCCGACGCGTTTACTGGAAAATGTAGACATTCTAATGCTGAAAAGTTTTCATCCATCCAGTGCCACATCCCAGAGAAAGAGATTTTATTGCCCCTATTGGTGCTAGGTATAGGTCAACTTTGAGGATCTCGATGATCTTGAAAGTGAATGGAGCTCTATGGGTCTTCAGCAATGGCCCAAAAGTGGCCTGGGTAATATAAACACTTTTTGGGCCGAGGTGAATGAAAAGAAAATCTCTGCAGGACAAAAAATGTTCCCAAATGTTTCTGGTCTTGTATTGGCATTACTATCAGTTCCATTTTCTAATTTTCTCAGATGAATATCGTGCATTCTAAACTGAGAAATAGTCCCAGTGATAGATCGGTTAAGGCATTATTGCAAATTAGATATGGACTGTCTCATTACTCTCAGCCATGTAGATTTTGAGCCTTTTGGTGATATGCTCAGAAATTTCAATGCAAAAGGTTGTGGGGAAAAGGAAGAGGAAAATAACATTATTGCTCTTGAGATAGAATGATTTAACAGTGGTTTTTAAATTGTGAGAAGTAATAATTATTTTTTGTGGAACATTATTAAAAAACAAACTTTTGTTTTTTGATCTTGTGCGAATTGTCATGGGATTTTCCTTGAAATCTGTGGGATTCGGTGGGAAAAAAAAATTGCTAATCTGTGGGAAATGGCTTCTACAAAAGTGGCAACACTGACGTCACGCAGACGCAGTTTTTGTTCAGTGTTGGCCGTGCTGTCGAGGGGTTGAGTGATAACGGTTTCTGCTGGACATTTCTCTTCATTAAGGGTAAGTAATATGTACAGAAACTTATAGTACCTTAATTTAGGCTAGGTTAATACGTGTGTGAGCCAATATGGATTAATTTGAGCCTAGAGGATAAATGTAATGTGTGAAGTCGGCCTGTAGCTGTGTTATGGAGGGAGTGCTGATTGCTTTTGTGGGACATTTTTCTTCATTATAGACAAAATATATGTTAAGAAAATGGCGATGTATTAACTTCGAACAGTGATGTGCAAGTGCGTTTTCTGAAATATAAACTGCCAGAGAAGCTTGTGGTTGTTTTGTTTTTGTTTTTGTTTTGATATCGGGAGTTTCATAGAGGTTATTCTACGTAAGGTGGCATTGGAAGCTTCGAAGCAGTTCCTACTTAGCGGCTTATTCTGAAAACTATCACCATCTGACGTAATTTGTTGAAGGCCGAGGACACAGGGCAAAGTCAATTCTTCGGTGCTTAGATGAGGTGGCAAGCGCGGGTATTGTCCTGAGTCCTCCTTGTATAATGTGGCATCGTTGCTACTCTTACTTTAATTACTGTGATTACTATGAATTTACTGTTGTTAGTACCGTTCTTACTATTGCTGCTGTTACTGTTGTTCTAGAATTGGTATTACTATGATTACGGTTCTCCAATAAATACGTTTTACTTTAAGCAGCAGAAGCACGTTACCAAATTAGTTCTCCCTGATAGTCTTCAATATTTTTCTAGTTATTCTGGGATAGTAAATGAACGTTTCACGTGAGATTTCTTTCCCTTTTGTTTTTAGCCATGTTCCTTCCGCTGTTATCATCTGTTTTTCAAGTGCAATGGCGACACTTACAACGCATGTTCCGGTCGCCTTTTAGTACCTCTTCCTAACTTTCCATGTTAATCTAACCAAACATAACCCACCATAACCTGTCTGTTTAACCTAACATAACGTAACTTAACCAAGATTGGAGAAGGTTTTAGCAAGACCGCCATAACAAAAGTCGATGAGGCATAAGGAATATGATAACAATTGGGAAAAAATGTTAACAGAAAAGTTGTTTACCACCATGAAAATAGTAAGAAAAATACAGAAAACAAACTGGATTAATAGGAG
>JAGKTI010004680.1:33720-49170 GCA_018397915.1 Birgus latro | reverse complement strand
TGTCTCCTGTCTCTAACTTCGCATAAAAATCATTGAGAAAAAAGGTGTTATAAACCCTTCTCCAACACCGAGTAGATTCCTGGGAGAAGCAAGTGTGAGAAGTGTGAGGTGCGTGCGTCTTTACAGGTGTGTGAAGCTAAGCGTAATCAATATTTGGCGGATGTTTGGTGCGTGAGTAGTGTAATTCATCTGTGGTGTGGAAAAAACCTTTGTTCATCCAGTAAAAAGAGAGAAAACTGCCAGCGACTTCTTATCACAAAATACGGATTGTGGTATTGGATAACTACACAATTTCACGCTTGTGGAGTTTCACAGAACTTGACAAAAAATAACGATAAAACCAGGGAAAATCTATAGTGGAGAAGAAATAGAAGGGGAACAGCTTATGTCACAAATATTAAACCTGAATACTGATTACGCTCGTGTCAAAAACTCGGACGAAATTCATTCTCAAGCGTACACCAGCCGTATCCTGGATCTATTTTTACAGGAATTCAAGGAAATGAGAGAACAGCTGCTAGACTTTCTTCTGCCCACTTGTTCTACCCGCAAAATCTTATCTTGGCTGTGACAGGAAATAATTATCTGATTCTCCAGATCCGCTTACGCCTTTCACATTTATATATTTATTTTTTTTTTCCAGCCAGATCCTTGAGGTCAAAATCACGACTCAAGTCCTTGGCCCGTTTTCTCGTCGGTTAAGGAAGCTTCCTAACACCTTTTACTAAGTGATTTATTGTGCCGATTACATCTTACTGTCATTTTCTGTGCCATATAAATCCTTCCACTATCGCCATACTTTGCATAAATAACGTACAGAAGGATATTAATCGGCCATATCCAAAAATAAGCCGCTAAGGAAGAGGTACAAGGGAGCTTCCTTACCCGACGAAAATACGAACCCTTAAATTAAAGAAAATGATGACCATAGACGCCGCCGATCGCTATGGCTTTCAAGATGAGAGTTAAGATATTCCACGATGTCTTTAGGCTCATCAGACTGCTTCAGGTCGATCAAGGTCACTCCAGGTCGTGTTTCGAAAGGTGTGTCAATAATCAGCCCTAGGTGATTTCTGAGGCCGTGTCTTTCAGAATTGGGTGGACTGGGTGAAGACTGAGTGGGATGGGCTGTGCATTGTTGTGGTGATGGTGAGTGGTGGGGAATGACGGGGGAAGTATACCCTGTGAAGATGGACGCTATATGTCGCCCGGGAATCAGGATAATAATTTCTATGACTGAGAGCTGCCACATCAGAGCAGATTATGGAAGGGAGTGGGCAAGATGGGCTTTGATAGTGGTGGGTGTTCAGGCATTCCCTGTGAAGCTTGTAGGATGCCTGGAAAAGGATGTCAAGGATATAGGAGCAATGGGTGAGTAAGGCGGAGAGAAGTGGGAAGAAAGGAGTGAAGGAAACCACTCAGAAACCGTAACCTCTCAGTGAATCCCAACTATGGAAAACTTTATGAGATTATGGGCGTGTATCAAGATATATCTGAATGGCAAGAGGGATGAGATGAAACTGTAGGACAGATAGAGAGAGAGAGACTCCAAACTTGCTAAAAGTTATACTCTTCTTCGTTTTAATCTCAGTTTTTCCACTTCAGAGCATCATACATTGAAACTACTCATTTATCGCACCCCCTCCCCAATCTCAGGCATTTTGAACTGCCCGCGTTACCCTGTGGCGTTGTCTTGCAGTGGTATGCCCCCTGATGGAGTCATTCTCACCTCGTGTCTACATGTTTCGTTGACACGTTTCTGGAGCTATTAAAATTTATTTCTACGTTGCTGCTTGGCGTAAAAGTTTGAGTAAAAGCCTTAAAACAGGTATAGGAGAGATTTGTCGGTTACGAATTCATTTCACGGCCTATATCGGTCCAAATGCGAGTTCACTTTGAAATAATGTAGATTAGTGAACCCATTTTTATGCGATCAAATTAACACAATTATTTAAACCAAACGTGATTAATGCCACTCAAAGTGGTTTTATCGAAACAGGTGGTTTTAGAATTATCAGAGAGCCGAACTGTGCCGAATTCCGCAACACCTCGACGTCAGCTGAAAACATTGTAGTCAGTGTTTACATCTTGCATCGTTCCTTACATATGGACGTTTTATGGAGCTCTGCTTTAATCCTGGTGCTTGTAATATTGCATGAATGCAGGTAAGAGTGTCA
Source organism: Birgus latro (assembly GCA_018397915.1). Taxonomy (NCBI): domain Eukaryota; kingdom Metazoa; phylum Arthropoda; class Malacostraca; order Decapoda; family Coenobitidae; genus Birgus; species Birgus latro. Next base: position 46,993 of record JAGKTI010004680.1, on the reverse strand, counting down.
ACTTTCCCTTACACCTAAAATTATGACTTACTTATATGGATAAGCATCAGAATGTAGGTAGATACAAATTCCTCCCGTTTCGGACTGCTTCCTGCTATTTGCTTGTTCATAGTTCTCAGGCGCATGGATATGTCACGTGTATTTCACTTGATGTGTTATTGTCATATAATTATTAAAAAAAGATCCATGAATAGTTTTCTTTATATGCGGTAATAAATGGAGGATGGCAGGAAAGTGCAGAGACCCTGTTTCTGGGATGGTCAGGCGTCAGTGTTTTCAGAAGCATATATAATGCATCATAGTCACATGTAATGGAACATTTGCAACTCTGATTTCTTCATTGTTTTGTGATATGAGCCAGTGCACATGAACAGATTGGTGGTAATGCTTATGTTCATGTAATTTCTTCTGTGGAAAATTATGGCCTAGGTTAGATAAGTGAGTCAGTCTACAGTTTCACACAGATGGCAGTTTTATAAAGTGAAGCATGTTTCTTTAATAAAGTAACTGTCTTGACACTTTATAGGTAAAGGCATTATACATAGAATATCCATGTTTATTTAAATTGGTATTGACACATCATAGTGAGATTATCATTGTGACGGTATTTTTTTACCCCGTTAGTAGCCCCTTGTAAAGGTTCCTTTCCACTGATACAGTGTTTCTTCCAATCCTACAAATACAAGAGGAGGTTTGGTATATCACATAACTGAGATACATTTTTTTCTTGTTGGAGTTTTTTATGATATATATATACCGTAATAAAGAAATGGTTATTGAGTCCCTTGTTGTTTATCATGGTGCTTGAAGCCCTTTCACGTGACTTCAGAGATGGACTTCCATGGGAGATGCTGTATGCTGATGATTTGGTGTTGATTGCAGAGAATGAAAAGGAGGCAGAGGAAAGATTTAAGAAGTGGAGAGATGGTATGGGGCACAAGGGCTTGAGGGTAAATGCAGATAAAACAAAAGTGATGATATCTAGGGTTGGTGGCGGTACAATCAGAGGAGAGGGAGAGTGGCCATGTGCAGTTTGCCACAAGGGTGTGGGAAGTAATTCCATCTTGTGTAGTGTTTGTGATAAGTGGGTGCACAAGAGATGTAGTGGTATTAGAGGTAGACTGCGAGATGATGCTGATTTCATGTGTGCAGTGTGTCGGGGAGAGCAGGTGGAGATTGTTAGGCGTGAGAGGGTTGAACTTGCAGGTGAGTCTCTTGAGTGTGTGGAGGAGTTTCGTTATTTGGGAGACATGTTATGTGCCGGAGTTGGGGCTGAAGTTAGCTCGGTCGCTAGGGTGAGAAGTGGTTGGAAGAAGTTCAGGGAGCTGTTGCCTCTCCTGACATTGAGAGGACTCTCCTTATGTGCTAAGGGGTCTTTGTATGCAGCATGTGTTAGGAGTGTGATGCTGTTTGGTAGTGAGACCTGGGCAGTAAAGGAAGAGGATATTCGCAGGTTTAAACATACAGAAATGACAATGATTAGGTGGATGTGCAGTGCGTCCCTGCGTGCAAGGCCTGGGGGGGCTGGGTTTACGATGGAAGAGTTGAGAGGTAGGATGGGGCTGGAGTGTATTGGTGTTGTGATGAGGAGAGGTATGCTGAGGTGGTTTGGACATGTGGAGAGGATGGGGGATGATAATTGGGTACAGAGGGTGAGAGGTGTTAATATTGGGGGAGGGGTAGACCGAGAAAGACATGGGACGAGGTCATTAAGTGTGACTTAAGGGTTAAGGGACTGAACAGGGAGGCTGCCAGGGATCGAGCAGCATGGAGAGCTGCCATTAGGTGACCAAGGCTGATGCATGCAAGCATGTTGGAGCCTTCAAAAACGAAACGAAACGAAACGATTGTGTCTGAAGACATTTCATATCTTCATCTAGCAATTTTTCTCATAATTTAGGTTTGGCATTACCATGGGCAACCTTTAGGGTGATTTTATTTGTTAATTTATGTTTATTTATTCCCCAGTACAAAGGAAAAGGGGAAAAAGAAGTGTGTGACAATAGGGCATTTGACTTCTTATTGTAATAGGAAAAGTATATGGTAGGATACTTATTGACAGAGTTAGGGAAATAACAGAGGAATTAGTTGGAGAAGAACAGGGAGGTTTTAGGAAGGGAAGAGGTTGTGTAGATCAGATATTCATTCTTAGACCTTTAGTGGAAAAGTTTCTAGAGAAGAGAAAGAAGTTGTATGCAGCTTTCATGGATTTGGAGAAAGCATCTGACAGGGTGGATAGACAAGGATTGTGAAAAGTATTAAGAATATACGGAGTAGATGGGAAGTTGTTGAAGGCTGTGAAGAGTATGTATGAGGGTGCTAAGGCTGCAGTGCGTGCGGATGGTGAACTGAGCGAATGTTTCCATTTGAAGGTTGGATTGAAACAAGGATGTGTCATGTCTCCATGGTTGTTCAGTCTGTCTGGATTAGGTCATTTTCAGCTTATTTTTTTTTTCCCCACCAGGTGCTTTTATTCAGTTTAGGAAAGACCTCACATATGGAAGGGGTTTATGAAGGTTATATGTAACCCCTCCAGTCCAAAAAATTTATGTTGAGTTGAAAGAAGCCATCAACAGATGGCAGTGGAAAAAAGTGTCCGTGATCAACAAGTCAAGTGAATTATTGTTAGCAAACACATTACCATATAACATGGCTTGAATGGGGATATATTGCTGAGGGTCCCAAGACTTGACCTGTTGGGGATACTTTTACCTAACTCAAGCCTAGATAAACGTTTTAGCCACCTTAAGCGCCACATACTACCATTGTAGGAATCTAAATAATACCGGTACTGGTAAAAGACATTAGCAGCACTTACATGTACCGGTACTTCCAGTAGTGCTGCTATTTTATACATACTTGTATATCACCCACTTATTTTCACTTTACAGCTCAGAAAGTATTAATTTTAATCTTTTTACTCCCAAGTGATTGTTACAGCAAATTATGGTATCATTAACTAAAAATTGTGTCAAAAAATCAAAATAATTAAAAGAGTAATGGGGAGTGTTAACCAGTACATTATTAAGCTAGGGATACCAGTACATGCACGGTAATATAGTGTAAGAAGTTGATGTTAAGTTTCATCATGACTCTGTAGCTTTACATTGTTATACCTCATGCACCTTAACCTGGCCCAAATTTTCATCCTTTTGCTGCTAATTTCACATAGCTGAGTAGCACAAAAAGACAATACTGTGGCTCAATTTCTGTATCACTTCTTCATATTCCAGTGTTGATCTGTTGTTATAACTCAGCCTTCAAGATGGATGGATGACAGTTTTTGGCCAAGGTAGCTAAAGGGATTAGAATATAGCTGTCATAACACAAACTGGCAATGTTAATATCAGCATAGCTACTGAGTCCGTTATCGCTGTACAGTACAGCTGCGAATAGTTTTTTTTTTTTTTTTTAATGTGTTCGACTCTGGGCATAGCCTAGAGTCAGCCGCTCCGGATGTGGCAGTACTAGATTAGATGATGGATGGATTGATGGTGAAAAGATGACATGACGTGAGTAACCAGAGAAGAGAGAGAGTTAGTGAGAGATGAAGCCATCCCTTCTGATGTGCTTCTAGCCACCATTTCCAGTTATATAGCTTTTTAGGCTACTTAACCAGCATAGATTTTTTCAGCTATAGCTGTCATTTATAATACAGCTTATATACATTAAACTGGTGGAGCACATGGCACTCTGACAACCAGTGTCAGTGATTGGTGATAATGCTGTGGAGGTAGGTCAGGCAATGAACTTGATATGAGGGCTGTTTGATATTATAGTTTAGTCCTGGTAGCTACTGGAGTGAAATGTTAATAACTAGCTATATAGTAGGGTGAGACTGTAGTATTTATAACCTAGAAAGGTATTTGCCACCATACTTTATATTGCAAAGGTAGGAAATCTATCTCTATCTATCTATTGCCAGACGCCTCAATCCCGAACGGGGTGGCCACAAACAAATCGCCTCCATGTCACTCTGTCCCCTGCCATTTCACTACCACGCTCCCAACTCACGCTTTTCTTATATGATATACAGTAGTTTCATAATGCTTCTGTTACTTACTGACAGTTATTTCTTTTGGAAAAGTACTGGTGCTTATACCAGGTAGCCTACCAGTTTGACCATGATTTTATCACTTACTGTTCATAATTCTTGTACAGTATACTAGGCAGAGAAATTAGCCCTGAAAGTGTACAGAATATTTATTGATCCTTTATATCTACATTCTGTATCTGTATGTATTTACATATTTATCTGAGGTTGCCCTAGTCAAGGTCCTTGACCTGTCGAGATTAGATACAGTTATGTGATGTTATCAGAAAGGCCAGTAATCTGTACTTTACATGTGATCATGTCTTGAGAGTGTGGTGTTATGTCTGTTTTTCATGTTGCTAATTAGGAGTTTCAAATAGGAGTGTAACTACTTGATTTTTTATCATACCTGTACACTAGATATTTTTAGCCATAATGTTCAGTTTTGAATCTCCCCAATATGAAATGTCTGCCAGAGGCAGTAGATGTTGCTCAGTTCCAGTAATGTAGCCTTATATGCCTACTTTCCTCCACAGATAATGGCTAGAGTGATCACCGGGTGAGCGTGTCCAAGCCTCCTGACCTGTGTACTTTGTCTTCTGTCACTTCTCTGTCTACTACCACTGCTATCGCAGTCTCCCTGCATGCCCCCCACCACCACCCTACCATGGCCCTCAACACCCCTCGTATGCGACTTGATCCAGAGAGGTGAGTGTGTTTTACCCCTTCAGCATGAAGATGTATCTTGTAATTTACATTTGCTACCTTTTGATGCATTAAGTTTTGGAAAAGCTTCTCTTATCAGAAAGTGGAAGAATGCTTCATCAGATTCAAGATCAACTGCTTATGTATAAACACATTTCTAAAGTTTTTTACTTGTTACAACCAAACTCCACAGTTCATCTTGGGAAGGACTTCATTTTTTTTTTTTTTTTTTTTAATGAGTCCGACTCTGGGCAAAGTCTTCAGGGCCTATTTTTCGCGGGCAGTGGCCCATCCCAGTGCCCAGTAGTCCTCCACATGTCATCACTTCAGTGCTAACACCCACTGTCCATATTGAATACATGCTAGGGCTGTCTCTTACAGGTGGTGTATTGGTATTACCGGAGTTACTTTTGTGACACTTGGGCAGGTCTTCTAGTAGATCAGAAATTCAAATTCTTAAACTGTTCCCTGCCCCAGCTGGGATTCGAACCTGGGTCCATTAGGACTCCAGGCCGCCTTTCTACCTTAGTATAGTGATGCCTTGTGTAATTGTGTTCTGGACACAACCAGATGGTAGTGGTATGGTTTAGGGAAATTAGCAATACTGGTATGGCTTAGGGAAACTTGAGTTGGTAAATTTTTTAATGAGAATTTTAGAAAACATTTAGCAGCTAAGTTTTCCCACCTTTGAATGTGATTTATTTCTGTATTTACTCATTTTTGTCATGTTATGAGAGGTACTGTTCTGTTTTCCTTAAAAACAGGCTTATTAGTAACCTGCATTCTTCCAAAAGTTTGTTTTGGAATGTTGTTTTGCTTACATATGGGGAACCTGAGTATAATTGTGCAGTCATGTTCCTTACTAGAGCACATCTTAAAGCTATTTACAGTAAAAAGTACTGACAACTTTTTGTGTGTTTGGATTTTGTTACTGATGGAGAATATTTTTCTGCTGATAAAATCAGACATTTTCCTTCCAAATTTTATCATATTTCAGATTTCCATGGAGTGTTTTACTACCGTATATAATTTTTTAACTATAGCACAGGAATGTCTTTATTTTACAGACGTGAACCACTCAAGCAGATAATTATACTCATCTAGCCTAATGAAATTCTGTTCACTGTCCTTTTGGTATGTGATGTTCAGTATATAAGTCTTCGAGTGTATATATATTTTAATATCTTGCGGTACTGAATGTGATTAGCACTACGTTTCATTCATTTCTATCTGCATGCATTGTATTTCAAAGTAAATGTTGCTATGAAGAATATGATCATCAGATGTTTTCCATTCAAGCATTGTAATTATCACATATCAAGTGTAATAATCTTTGTCCTTTATTACCCATCCCCGCCCTGGAGGGGCTCGGAAGCGGCTATTGTTTTCACCCGGTTTGTCATTTTGTTTGCTTGTTTGTTTGTCTGTCAATAACTTTACACGAAAACTACTGGTGCGATTTTGACTAAAATTATAGGTATGATGGGCTATGACTTTCTGATTTTGGGCCAAATTGGGTATGATGGGCTATGACCTTCTGATTTTGGGCCAAATTGGGCCAAGGCCTAGACTGTGGGGAAAAAAAAGGAGGGGTGGGTAGAAATTGTCTTTTCGCCATAACTCCATTCAGATTCGTCATATCGACATGAAACCAAAACCTAATGGTGCATCTTTCAAGCCTGCATCCTATAACATGCCTCATTACATCATGGGGGTCACCCCTCAGTTAGCAGTAGGGAGGTCAGTGTCAGGTGGGTTGGGCCTAAAATTTCAAATGGGCATAAAATCGTCAGTTTTCACCCGATTTACTCCAAATTTGATATGAGGCATCTTTGACTAGATATCCTGTTGTGTTTATACGTCAGCACTGAAATGACTGCCAGGGATGGGTTTGTTGTGGCTTGGCACCACTTCTTGTTTACATCTTATTTATATGTTATGAAACATATTTGCTTGAGTAATAGATGATAGTTATAAGCAGCTCCTGGTCTACAGTGTCTCTTTTATTAATGTTTCTTCAGTCCATCCCTTGGCTGGAAAGTGTGCCAACTGTAAGTAGAATTAACAGTGATGGAGAGGAGTACAGTATTGGTTTACATTATTGCTTCATTTGTTTTTCATGCTTCTTTCCAGGAACTTAATTTGCAATATGAATTAGATTGTAGCTAGATACAAGTTTCAGAAATATCTGTAGTGTTTTGGTGGTACTTATAATTCACTAGCTTCCATGTAATGCAGGTATTTTTTTGGCTTAGTTGAATATATTGTCAGAATATACATTAGCTATCCAAAGATGTGTACAATGAAAGCCAGCACAGCTAAATTTTTCACTGGAGAAAGATATTCATTAGTGTTTTAATCTTAACATATCCTGTAGTTCATGTTTATTGTCCAGAAATTAATGCCTGATGTGGTGAATTACAGTGAAACTTATTTTAAGAAATGCACTTCATGTTCCTTATGTTTCTGTAATTTTCCTGTGTATATAAAATGCTTTATGATTTCCCTGCTATCCTGTCATGGTTGTTATCTATGATGCATACTCCCTTAGTATTTAAACATATACAGTAACTGTATTAATTGTGTTGCCTTTAGTTTTTGTTATATAGTACCGTACTTGTGATTTACAGTGTTGACCCTGGCCTAAGGTGGGAAAGGAGATCCAGATGATGATGATAGTGATTGAATGATTGTTGTTAGGTAATCCACAACAGGTCTAGGTTCTCTGTATATTTGTATAGATTTCCTAATCTTTACCAAAACTTAAATTCTGCTTATTACAGATCTAACCCTTCAGAGTTAAATATATATTTTTTCCTATATTACACTGAGTACTGTGAGTCTCATTCTACTTAAGAGACATCTCTTGTTGTAAAGCAGTTTGGAGAATGTCTTCACTGCAGTCATGGTCATGTTACTTTATTTTATTTTATTGTTTATTTATTTATTTATTTGTTTTGTCACTTTGATTTGCCTGTTGATATACTGATATTCAGACTTGTGGCTTTTCACAGGAAAAGGGTAACTGTAAAATCCCAAGAGGGAAAATGAAGATGATGATAATGATGGAGGGGAAGGCAGTGTTAAGTCATTAGTATTTTTATAACATGCAGCAAGTACTGGAAGAAGGAAGTCAAATTATGGAGGTTACGTGGTTGGAGAATTTACTAGCATTCTGAGGATTAGAATGGTTAGCTTGAAGTGGGAGAGACAGTCTGTTTGATATTCTGCTCCATCTTGCACTGTCATGGGGATTTTAAATAGACAGTGAATGGCAGAGAACTTTTAAGGTGGCATATTGTAGAAGTTAGCATTTTTAGAACAACTGTAGATGTATGCAGGATAAATAATGTAAAGTACTATGTGCCAGTAGATTTCATGATATTCTGTGCATATACTGTATTAGGCATACAAAATTCTCCATTTTTCACTGGTACTTCCATTTATTCAGTAATAAGCATCATGGAATAAGACATCACCTTGTAATATTCATTATGGTTCAGTAATGAATTCATTCATTCATTCATTCATCATCGAATCACTGAATAATAATAATCATAATATCACAAGAAAAATATTCTTATCTGGTGTTTATAACAGATGTGAGATGGGATTTGATTGTACTGTAATTGATTTACAAACAGTGTTGCGTACTATTTTGGATAATCTCTTCCTGTGTTGTGTATACAATGCTGTGATGTACACATTGCAAAATAAGTATCATCATCATCATCCGGACCTCCTTTCCCACCCAATGGCAGGGCGAGGAGTAGCAGCGTCCAGACAGGCAAAGTTTGCCTAATTCAATGGGCCACACTTCCATTCACTCTTCATTCAAACCCTCGAAATCCTGGCTCCATCAGATAGGTCACAAAAAAATTTCACCACGTTCTGTAGCTTCACTTATACCTATCTCACAGAGTCAATACGAACACTGTCGCATTAAAAGGGAGTGCCAAATGCCTGGTCATGCACTTCTCCGTACAAAATTCATCCAACCAGTTCGATCTCTTGTCAGTCCCTTAGGCTTACCAACATCCATACTTCTGTTCCTTACACACTCATCCACCATATCCCTCCACCTTCTTCTTGGCCTGCCTCGCCTCTTCTCTCCTTCAAATTTGCCCAGATATACCTTTTTCACTACTCAATTGTCATCCATTCTCTCCACATGACCAAACCATCTCAGTGCACTCTCTTCGATTCTGGTGTCCACAGACTTCATCTTTCACGAATCACATTATTCCATATACAGTAAGACCTCACTATAACTGACTAACTGGGGCTCAGGCCAGTCCGAAATATGCGGTTTTCCAATAAAAGGACTTTTTCCGATATATCAGACATTAGTCCAGATTGCATCAGTGGTTTTCACCACCATTGCAGTATTGTACTGTGTTATACCTTCACTACATTAATCAAATGGTATGATAATACTGTACTGTGCTCTGAAAAACATGTCTTTTACTTGTCTTATTGTGGTGAGCATAGCTGAAGTTGTCAGGCAGTCCGGACTGCTTTCTGGCTATATCGAACTTTTTCTGATATATAGGAGTTTAGTCCGGTAGCTCCTCGAGTCCGGTGAAAGCAAATTCCGGTCTACTGAAGTCTGTTATATCGAGGTTTTACTGCTAATCACTCTCTGTACTCCACGTACATTCCTTGACAGTCCCATCTCCACTACTCATACTCTTGACTTTTCATTTTTATGCCACAGCATAGTCTAGATGTTAAAGTTGGCACTAACACTCCTTCATGTAAGCTTCACACAGCTGCAGTACTCAAGCCTCTGTTTCATATCAAGGCCTTCATTGCACCAGCTACTTTCCTTCCTTGTGTCACTTTACTTTCCACTTCTTTTGCACATTTTCCTCTCTTTTTCTATCACTTTGCTTAGGTATTTGAACTCTCTCACCAATTCCAGTCTTTCTCTTTTCACTGTAACATCACACTGGGAGTTACCTTCTCTCTCAATAACCACCACTTTACTCTTTTCTACATTTGCTGTCAAGGCACAACACTTACAGAGATCTACACTACTCTGCACTAGTCTACTGAGCTCTTGTCCAATACAGTATTTGCAAGTAGCACTTCATCAGCAGCATCATACAACCAATGTGAGGTGACTATTCCATTTATCACCATTCATTACCAATGCCAACCCTTTCTCCATTACTTTTGTTTTTACTTGTTGCATTAGGTGACCAAGGCCAACGCATGCAAGCATGTTGGAGCCTTCAAAAACGAAACGAAACAAAACAAAACGATTACCCCATCCATATATATACATTGAACAGCCATGGGGACATCACACAACCTTGTTGTTGCACACCCACATTGATCGTGAACCATTCACTTAGTTGCCCATTTGCTCTCACACATGCCTCACTACCATCATAAAAACTCTGGATGGCACCTAGGACCACATCACCTACAACATACATAAGCTACACCTTCCACAAGTCTTCTGTGTGTACTTAGTTGTATTCTTTTTCAAGATCCATAAATGCCATAAGCACCTTATAGTCCTTCTCACAAGTCTTCTTTACTATCTGTCTCACTGCAAATATTTGAACCACACTTCCTCTGCCACTCCTAAAGCCACCCTGTTCGTCACTCATTAGGGCTTCTGATATCTCCCTTACTTTATAATAATTATTCCATATACCTTCCCTACAACACTCAATAGACTTATGCCACGATAATTCTTGCACTCACTTTGTTCACCATTATTTCTGTACTGGGGTACAGTCACTGCCTTTTTCCACTCTACTGGCATAGTTTCATTCACCTATGTCTTCTTACATAATAATCTTCAGTAAGCATATCATTTCACTCTCTCCACTACACTTAACCCCTTCATTACCGAAATCGATAAGGTTTACGCTTGTAAACCTAGAAAAAGTTCTGGCGAGGAACCAATAATTGTAAGGTTTACGGTGGTAAACCTGATAAGGAAAAGGAGGTATAGGAGGGTAGGAGTGTTGGTTTGGGTGTTACTGGAGAGACTTGTGTTGTAAGAACTGGCAACTTGACCCTGACGTCATTCTCCTTGTCATGGCCATGCCATGGCCATATCAGAGTCCATGCCAGGCCATGATTGACATCATTTGGGTATTTAGGATATAATTTATTATTTCTAATGTTTTGGGCATATATATATACCTATATGGTATGATATAAACAGAAAAAAAAAGTTGCACTAGGCATATCAGCACGTGGTTGCCATGACAATCACACTCCTAGGCCCCACCACCAATCAGCAGCCAGTTCTCCCCGGCAACCCCTCAGTTTCCCCCAAGCTGCATGCTGTGACCTGTGTGTGTTTTTTTTTTCCAGTTTTTGCGTGATCATGGCGTCATCTGATACTGATGACGAATTCGATACACAGCTTGCTAGTGAGTTAGATGGGTCTGACGACAATGAAACTCAGTCAGACATATCAGTGAGTGAGTCAGACGATGATTATATACCAGAAAACGACAGTGATAGCGAGGGTACGAGTGATGAAAGCGAGATAGATAATTCCTCAAATCCCAGCCCTGTAGGCTCGCCATTGTTGCAGAGTCCTTCTGGACCTGCCTTCACCCTCTTGTCGGATCCGTTTGCAGATCAAAGGCCACCTCCACTACCTACACTTCACCTGGACTTTCCCAACGTACATCCTGCTGTGTATCAACGCCACGAGGAGCAACATATGAGTGCCATGGACTGTTTTCAACTGTTTATTACCAAGGACGTCATCGATTCTCTCTGTTTGTGGACCAACGTGCGGGCCCAGAAGTTCTTTAGGGAAAATCCATCAATAAGCCCTCACAAATTCATGGGACTGAAGTGGCGTGATGTTGACCTGGCTGAGATGAACGTGTTTATTTGCCTACAGCTATTGATGGGGATCAATAAACTGCCAAAAATTTCCGATTACTGGAGTACTTCACCACTTTGCCAAGGCCCAAAAGTTTTTACCTCCTCTGTAATGTCCAGGAATCGCTTTTCACAAATCCAACGATTCGTTCGCTATTCACACCCCGATAATGCTGACCCAAAAAGACCTATGACAAGAATTGAAAGTTTCCTACTGAAGCTCCAGGATTCCTGTATGACTCTCTTTTCTGCTGGCGAGAATTTTGCAGTTGATGAGTCCATCATCCTATACAAAGGACGCCTTCATTTTCGCCAGTACATAAAGGCAAAGCGTAAAAGATTTGGTCTCAAACTCTTCGCCCTTTGCCCTAGTTCACCCACTTCACGAGGTTACACATGGAATTTCTGTCTCTATACCCCACGCTTGTACAACGAGATGTTGCAAAACCCCGAGTTTGCAACTCTAAGTAAATCTGAGCGTGTACCTGTGTACCTGATGGGTCAGGGTGACCTACTGAAAAAGGGGCGACACGTTGTTCTGGACAACTGGTGTTCCAGTCTCAACCTTGCTGAGTACCTGTTGCAGAGGGACACCTTGACCACCGGCACAATACGGCCTAATAGAGGTGTTCCAGAGGAGGTAAAGAAGGAGAATCTACAGAAAGGTGAGGCTCTTTTCGCCAGGAAGGACAAAACTATGATGGTGAAATTCAAGGACACCAAGTATGTACACACCATCACCACCAAGTACAAGGCAGGATTCACAAAGAGGACCAGGCACCTGAAGGGGGGCAAACAGGAGTTCATAAAAAAACCTGAACCCATACAGAAGTACAATGAACAAATGGGATCTGTCGATTTAGTTGACCAACTTCTGGAGCCCATTGACCCAACACGAAAATCCTACGCCTGGTTCAAAAAAATCGGCCTTCACATGATCTCCAGGATGCTGTGTAATGCCAGGACGGTGTACATGAACCTCCACCCTAGCACTAAGTGGATCGAGTGTGTGGACTTTTTGAAGACGGTGGTCCACGAGCTCCTCTCAGAACATTCGTTGGGTTATGTGGTGCTGTGTGAACTCCAAAAAGAAAAAACACCACCACCGAAGAGGGTCATGAAGCGCCGCAGGAGGGGTGGACGGGCAGGTGGAGCAGGTGTAGCGAGGGGACCAGGTACTGCCAGAGGCGTGATGCATGGTTTGTTACCCATACCAGCCACAGAGAAATACAAGCGACCACAAAAACGATGCAGGATATGCCAACAAGAGGGTAAGCCTAAGTTGGTCAGAAAGTATTGTCCTGTCTGCCCCGAACTGCCTGGGTTGTGCTCCGAGGAACACTACAAGGCCTGGCACGCCTCCCACTAATTCATCAAGGCCACCTGGTACACTAGCCTCGGAGTGTACTAGGTCGCAGGTGTGCCTGCCTCGGAGAACACTACCTCACCTTGGATTACTACATCACCTTCACCTTGGATTGCTACATCACCTTCACCTTGGATTTCTACCTCACCTTCACCTTGGATTACTACCTCACCTTCACCTTGGATTACTACCTCACCTTGGATTACTACATCACCTTCACCTTGGATTACTGCCTCACCTTCATCGGCACATCAAACTTCTACAAGGTAAATATATGAATCCTTTATATACTGCTTATATATATA
>JAGKTI010004680.1:0-28750 GCA_018397915.1 Birgus latro | reverse complement strand
TAACCCCCCACGCACACGCATGAACTTCCGGGAATTCGGTTTGACGGAGGGAGAGTTGGGGGGCTGGGGTGGGAGGCGCGGTAATGAAGGGGTTAATTATCTCTGCATACCAGTACACCCTAACATGTGTTTTTTTATTTGTTTCCCCAGAGTGTACCTGTGTGTGAGGGCATGCATACGTTTTGCTGTGTGGACACTCAACAATTTCTATGTCATCCCTGTGCACTTGTGCTGGCTGTTGGTGTTGCAGCCACTCAAGTGGACAGCAGAAGGAACCTATTGGATGTTAGAAGGCATCATGTTCCGCTGGCTTCTCTCCATGGTGGCCCTCTGGTCATATAGTGCTGGATACCATGTTGTTGAGTTGGGTGATGATGTAAGTCACACTTCCTTGATTGTCAGGAGTCACTAGTATTCTGTATATCTTGCTGTGTTTGTGTTTGTACAGTGTCATATTTTAGTTTTTTGTATGTAGTAGAACTACTCTCCCACAAATATGTTATCTACTACCAGGTTGCTTCAATACATGGTGGTATTTCTTGCCTCCACAGGTGTGGGACCTTATACGAGAGAGAACACTGATACTCTTCAACCACCAGTCCACTTCAGATGTCCCACTCATCATGGCTGCCTTCAATTCCCGCCCACACCTTTCTAACAATATAATGTGGATCATGGACCATGTTTTCCGTCTCACCAACTTCGGCATAGTCTCTTGGGCTCATGGAGACTTCTTCATTCATGCTGTGAGCGTTCATATTTATTGAGATCATCATTAGCAACCAGCCTTTTTCTTTCATCTTCTTATATCACTGTCATCGTAGTACACTTTGCTTTGTTAGAGCATTATTTGACAAAAAAGTCAGGTTCACTTTGGCAAGGATTCTTTGCAGCAGTGTATTCATGAATTTCCATGATGTATAATGATTTTGTGTTTATCACGATAATTTTTTTCTTTTAACCACGTCACTCCAATGGGACATTTTTTATATTACCGTACTCTTGCTGAACTTCAGGTAATTTTATTCAGCTGAGGAAAAAGCATCAGTTTGTTAAGAGGCTAATTAAGAGTGTTTCAAACCAAGACACGGCAAGTGGTTTCTCCAGTGTTGTAAAACTGCTTGAAAATATGTTAATCCTGTTTGTCCGATGCTGCAGTACCCTATATACGCAATTGGAAAATCAATATTGAGACAGGTTTTGCATATTGACTGGGAGACCTATATTGCATTGTATAAAGGTTATATCCCTTGTAGAGGGTTTGGGGGTAGTGCAGCATTATGCAAAAAAATTCATTGTACAACAGGGCCTCCTCTACTGCATTATGACAAATAAATGGGGTAGTTGCTGTTACAAAAAAAAACTGAAAATGCACCATAGGATTGAAGGGGATTAACTAAAAAGGAGCCTGGTGTGTTTCCTACTAAGGTTCTCTTTATTATATGCATTGAGTTCTTATAAGTTACTGTTTGTGTTCCTTTTTGTTGTGAAGCCAAAGTAAATTTCAGAAGAATTACCAATTAATGTCCAATTGTTCCCTGTAAATCTGGCTACCAGTTTCCCCCAGTTTACAGCATCATTTGTTTAGATATAGTTGTGGTATTGTGGTACACATCCCTGTCCATTGAAAACTGCTGTATAATTGAAATTCGCCAGAGTAACTCTCCTGTACTGTACTATACTGTGACAGGGAAAGGAGAACCGTGATATCTCCCTGAAGCAACTGGAGCAGCACTTGCGAGAGATCTACCTACCACTGCAACGCAAATGGCTTGTGCTGTTTCCTGAGGGAGGCTTCTTAAAGAACCGCAAAGCCTCCAGCCAGCGTTATGCAGCTAAAAATAACTTACCCATGCTGGAGAATGTGGCCCTTCCTCGTGTTGGAGCTCTCAAGGTCATACTAGACAATGCTGCTGCAGAGAGGCATGACAGTAAGTGAGAGAGACATTAAAAAAACATACATGCTGATGGTTAGGCTTGTGAGGTGAAGCCAGGATTCCCAGGAATTACTGTGTGTGAGAGTGAGTCTGACCCATCTCAGTGGACATGCTGCTGTTGACAGTTCAACTTTATACTTTCCTTTTCCTTATTTCAGGATCTTACCTCACCTCATTCTAGATTGGGAAAAAAGGTCATGATGATGGTGATGATGATGATGATGCATGTTGTATTGAATAGACATATTGTTTCCTTTAATTTTTTTTTAGGCTTTTCATATATGTATGGTAGATGTATGTGTATCTAAAAGCTTATCAGCAACATATCAGTAACCCTTGTTAAAAAGACAAAAAAAAATCTATAGCAAAGTTGAGTGGAGAATTGTGTGCTGGCTTAGTTATAAAAGAAAATGGTTCATATTCTTCTGGTTAATTGATAACTGCACAGTATCAGGTAACTAATAGAGTAGAATAGTGTACCATATTTTCCTTGGAGCAGGTGAGAAATAATATTGTAGTTCACACATATTTCTTGTAAAAGGGAAATGAAAGGGGAAGGGGTATCATCAAACCCTGCAGTATAAAATTATTGCAAATTTTCATGCAAACCGAATATGCTATTGTTGACTTTTTTTTTTTTTTCTTTAAATGTAAGCCAGGTGGAATGTAGGAAACAGGCCACATCATCCAGGCACTTCCAGAGATCATTTGCTGTGGTTGTGTATAAGGATTAACTTTGTTGGAAGAGTGAGGTTACTAGGTGTATTGTGCAATGAGGAGCTCCATTAAAGTTTGGGAATAGTGGATTGTTTGTGAGCGGTAGTTTCTGGTAGTATTGAAGCAAAGAAGAGTGAGGGGGGGGGCCCAATTAGTCCAGCAAAGTGAACTTGTGTCTGTTGAGGGCATTTTCAATGGGATGAGTATCTGTTGGGGGTTCCTGAAGGATGTTGTTTGGCAGATTTTGGATGGTTGTGGTGGCATTTGCTTGTGCCATTCTGTGTTATAATGCTCTAGGAAAGTCTGCTTCAGGTTTGTTTGTAATCCCTCCCTTTTGCTGTGCCCATGTATCCACAGGTGGAGATGATGGAATCCGGTATGTGATCGATGCAACCATAGCATATCCTGGAGGTAGACCACTGGACCTGTTAAATATCTTCACTGGATGGCGACCATCTTGTGATACTTACTTCCACTATCGCCGCTACAAAATCCAGGAGGTAAGGAGAAGCTGGCCAACATATCACCCACGTCAGTGATCTATTATTGTATCAGTTGGCATGCTGCAAGTAGATGTCTTACCTTTGTGCTTTTTGTTTTCTTATTGTACCATATACTTGAAAAGGGGTGTTATATTTTGGAATGCTTCCCTGACTTAAAAATAGGACTTGATGTACATAAATAAATTAAATTATGATACATAATACTACCACCCAGATTCCCCGCGAAGAAGAAGCACTGACTGCGTGGCTGTACAAACGCTACCAGGAAAAGGAATCCATGCTGCAGGAGTACTATGACACGGGCAGCTTCCCTGACATCCACACCCATGGCCCAGACACAACTCCTCCTGACAATGTACGCCGCTTGCCTGGCACTCGGCTGGTCCATGATCCTCTAGAGTTCGTGGTCCGTCATATTTTCTACTTGTGCTCAACCTACCTGTGGATGTGGATGTTGTATATGGGGTTTGTGAGGCTACTTGGGCTCATTTGGTGATCCCCCAACCTGGCCTGCCCATCCTTGCCCTGTTTCATGTTTGTCCACTGTAAACACCAGGTGGTTACACTTTTCACTTTCCCCACCCCAGTCGTATGTAAAAAGTGAGTGTTGCGTGGCAGGCCAACATTCTTCAGACTGGGAAGAAAGACATAGCCCAGTGAGAGGCAGATGAGGTCACCCTGGGCAGTGGTTCAAGGCTTTTTCTTGACAAAGTGCACGCCAGTGAAAATGTGAACTGCTAATAACCCCTCTTAATAAAACTTTCAGTCTGCCTGGTAGTCTCTGCACAATGCATTTGAGAGAGCCATGCTGGAGAGTGAAGAAATGAGCATAATAAGTGGCATATTAATTTACTCCAGAATGCTTAGAAGCTGTAAGCTGAGCTAGCTGGCCTTAGTGTTTTGCTGGCAGCTGCATGCAAACCAAGCAGACTAGTAATAAGCAAGCAAGTATTGTTTTATCATGTAGTTGCACTCAGAACAATAGTCTAGGCCAGTGTGTCTTGGGTCAGTGCAGTGATTGAGTGGACATTATCTTTACTTTTTCTAATAGAAAAAGTTGTGGTTGACACTACAAAGGAATGCCTTTTTATTTGTGTATGTAGACCAAGGAAGTGAACATATTTTTACACACTTGTATCTTATATACATGGCTTCTCACTGCTAGTGTGATGTAATTGTGACAATACGTGAGTGATAGTGTGAATACAATCAAGGGAATTTAATACTACTTTAGGTAAGTTCCCACAGTTGTCAATCAGGCTTTCATATTCCTCCCTCCTGTACCATATCAATACCAATCAGGCTAAGACTTGAGCTTCAACACTTCACCATCTTCATGCAGTCAATCTTTACCCATTCTCCCAACCTGCATCTACCCCCATTGCCTCAACTTACACTTACTCTCCATTCAAACCATTTGCAATTACTCCCATTCCCTTATCCTGTATATCCACTCCCCATATCCACAACCAATACTTACTCTTGTTCTCACCACCTGCACTTACTCCCCATTTCCACTGCTTGCACTCACTTCCATTACCTTGGCCTGCATTCCACTCATGTTCTCACACCTGGCCTTCATCCTGCTGACCAGATCAGTGCCAGTCTGGATTCTCCATCTCCCATGCATCTCCAGCTTCACTGACCCTTCACTTCCCACTCCCTCTTACATCCTAATATTCATTACCAAGTGTTTTTTCTTGACAGATCTCGTTTCCCTTTTTTAATACACTTCCCCCATCTAGCTCCACTTCCAGCTTCTCATCCCCCCCAAAAAGTTTTCTCTCCTAATACTCCCATTCTTCCTTCTTCCACTTTCCTTCTTTGCTTGCAGTAAAACCTCTTCTTCCTGCAGTTCGTGCTAGAAATATACCCTTCTCATTTCTTTGTGAAGCCATGATAGTCTTTACTCCTTGTCACTCCACCAGTTTTGTTTTATCCCATGCCCACTCACCCACCAAATTCAGTGCCTGCCTTTCTTCCTTACCTTCCACCAGTGCACCATATGTATTATTTTGTATTTTTGCCATATTCAGCACCATCCTCACTCCCCACCATTCCATCAACAGTTCCCCACCAATTATTTAACATTCCTCCCCTTCAAGTGCCATGAAAGACATCAGCATATTGCATTTGTCCCTTCCTACCTCATTCTATTATGTCTCACTTTCCCTTATCATATGGT
This sequence comes from Birgus latro, assembly GCA_018397915.1. Lineage (NCBI taxonomy): Eukaryota > Metazoa > Arthropoda > Malacostraca > Decapoda > Coenobitidae > Birgus > Birgus latro. Next base: position 23,408 of record JAGKTI010004680.1, on the reverse strand, counting down.
AGTCCCACCTACCCTAAATCCACTGCCTGACTCCTGTACTACCTCTGCTCTAGCATCACCACATTCTGCTGCTCTGTACTACCATTTTTAACTTTTCTCTATGTCACACACATCCTTGCCACATAGCAGTCCCTCTTATTCCCCCAAAACTTCTTTACACCTATACACACCACTCTCCACACCTCATGCCTTGCCACCTTCTGCTGTAGTTTCACAATGAGAGGTTTGCCAACATTCCCAGCTGGCTGTGACAGTGGAAGATGTTGCTTGAAATAATTTTGTTATAGAAGTATGAAGTACACAAGACGAAAGTACGAGAGAGAGATGGATACTCTCTGACATTTGAAAAGGAATGAGAAATGTGGAAGGCAGAGAATTGTTGGTAGACCCTTGCCCATGATAGTACCTTACCACCCTTTTCCAATTTATAGTACACTCATTGCCATAGCCATCTTCTATGTTATTATCTCACTTGCTCCCCTAACACCTCTCTTTTCCTCATCTGCTGTTTCTTGACGAATATTCCAACTTTTCCCCACACTTCACCATCACCCCTCACCACCAGACAGTGCATCTTTTCTCACTTATTAGTGTGACTATTGTATCATTACTTGCTAATCCATCTCGGCCTTTGCAGCTTTACTCTTTACTCCCCACCATCTCTTATGACCACCTAGCAATCCCTCTTGCTCCTTTAATGCCTCTCTTTTTGCCATGTTCCAGCTCTTATTCCAAGTTATCCGTACCCACATTACTCCCTACTCCCCTCCATCTCTTCTCACCATGTAGCTATTATTCCTACACTCCTACAACTTCTGCACATGCCTTCTCACCTCCTGTTTCTTGGCACCCTTTTCTACTATACTCCTTGCTCCCAACCATCCCTCCTCAGCACCCACCAATCTCTTGTGTACCTGTAACACTCTTCATCCTATGTCCCCACTTTCCAACACCTATCACCCTGTACCACTTCACTCCCTCACCATCCCTTCTCACTCTTAGCAGTTCCTCCTCTTCCCCAAACACTTCTCGTCTCCCTACTTTTTAACTCCTCCCACGTTTTGCTGCTTCACTCCCCACCATTCCTCCTGATGCCCACTTTCTACTCCCTCCCTTCCTCAGAACAGGCAGTCTGGTCCCATTCGACTCCTGGGATGCACCGTATGCATGAGCTCTTCTTTAACCGAAGGCTGAGAGCTTTTTAGTGCCATTTCTAGATAGCTGTCGTAAATGCAGCCTTGAGCAGTGTAGCGAAAAGTCAAAGGGGAGTGAAAGACATATGCATTTTGATGTTGATGTAGGCTAATACTAGGTTATTATATTTTTCATTTAACTCTTTCATTATAATGACACCTAGTTTATTTTGCTCCGGTTGTCAGTGGATGGTTTTATTGAGCTTAGGAGAGAGTTCTTGTAGTAAAGGGGTTGATGAAGGCTGTCATCAAACTATCCCCAGTTTGAAAAGTCTGTACTGAATAAAATCACCCAGTGGAAGCAAGAATAAAGTACAAAAGATGTCATTGTAGTGAAACTGGTAAAGAAGGCACATAATTGCTATCCCAAATCAAAATAATGGGAATGTTAGAAGCATGGTTGTGAGCCCTTTGTTGTGTGCCTTGCTTTGTGTCACTCTAAAATTATTAAAGGTGAATGTATTAATCTGCATCGTTAAAGAAATCATAGCAGACTTTCAGGGCAGTACTTGAGCATTTAAGAACCAGAATACTTTTTGATTTGGGAAAGTGTTCTTTGCCTTCCTGATGTTTTAGTAAATGGCATTAGTCTCTGAAGAGTTTTGTTGAGAAGCCAGAACTTCATGTCTACCTATCCATTCCACAGTGTAGGTAAAAGATTTCTTTTTTCTTTTTTCTTTCAGTCTTTTTTCAATAAAGGATTCATTTCAGTACTCATCCAAATGGCTGATGTATTTGTATCTGAGAATATCACCCTCTTGGTACTATTTTATAGCAGTGTGTCACTTGCCCAGTGTCCTCTTCTTTTTAGCTTTATGAGACTAGCAAAAAGTGAGAGGTTCCTAGTCACTGGAACTTAATAAGAATGGCATTAGTTTAAGAAAAGTAGTAGGTGAGTGTGAGATACAGTTACTAGACTGGCAGAGATTATGCAAAATGTATTCTAGGCATTATGAACATTAGGTATACTGTGCACTTAATTTGATTCATGTACCATTGCAGACAGTAATATTAATTCACTTTATTTTAGCCGAACCATTAAGGAGCTTACACAGTGTTCTGAAATGTTCATTAGACTCCAGAGATCACAGTACTGGATTTCAAAAGTCACTACTGTGTCTCATAGGAAGTGGATTGGTATTTTTGTCCTCAACTGTATATGTATTTGTCATTGATTTTCCATGCTTAAGTACTGCTTAATGATACTGAAGCACTGTTCAGTCAGCATTGGTTTTTGGCCATCTGTGTTAATATCATCTTATGTTATCAGTATTTACACTGATATCCCTCTTATCATAAGCCACCTATAAACCCACTGTTCTTGTTTTCAGTCATCCCTCATTTTTTGCGGATTCAACCTTGTCAGCCCCGGTTACCCGGTGATTGTGTGTGAGTAAACATCACAATATATGCGTGTATTTTAGGATGATTTCACAAAGTTTGCTAGATCATCTAAAAATATACTCTAAACAGGCAGATTTCAATGTCTGATGGTGTTTGGGGACACTACAAAGGGTTTTTTAGGCCATTAATTTTTAATTTATGGCTTTTTGAGTTTTTTTTTTTTTTTTTTTTTTTAAATATGTATAGGTGTTCTTTATGCATGGATTTTCAGTGTTCTCAGGTGTCCACATAACGTAACCCTGCGATAAACAAAGGATGACTGTACATCCTCCCATGCTCCTCTTCTTTGTATCTCCCCTCCATGCTACCCTGACAGTATGTTCAAGTAGCAGTCCTAATTTAACATTTTGGCTTATAGGAATTGCCATCAGCAGAATATCATCATCTGGCAGCAGTCAAAATAAAATAGTTGCTGTAAGTGGGCTCAGAGTGGTTAGAGGGTTAATTAGCAGTGGAAAATGAGTAGCTGTATTGAGAAAAATTATGGAGTAGAGTCATCCTGTAGTTAATGTAAGCTGCCAGCCATTGAACTTACCTTTCATGAAGTACCAGATACACTACATGTATTGTGAAAGAGAGTAATGCCAAACACCAGACCTAGTCGATAGGTTACATAGAGTTTGAGTCAGCTGTTGTATTGCATGTGATCTCTATCCTCCAACCTTAATGAATGTATGTGTATGCTTGTGCATGTGTTTGTATGAGTATGTATATATGTGAATGCATGTTTGGACAAAGTTCCACCAAAACTACATCTGTTTTTTCATTGGTTGTGTAATGTTTCTGTTGTAGTGTAGTGGTTCATTATTGTTAATACTCTGGGACTTGTAGTAAAAGTATTTGTTGGTCAGGGTGCTTGTTGCTGGTGATCAACAGAAAGGGATCTGTTAGGTTATTGCTGTTTTTCCCCAAACTTATTTAGATGTGAAACCAGTGGACTACAGGCTGAAGCTGCCCAACTCCTTCAGTCCACCATCCTTCTTTTGGGGGTTAGGGTGAGGGAATCAAATTTCATCAAGTATCATCGCAGGTTTGTCTGACCAAGGCCGACACATGCAAGTATGTCGGAGCCTTAAAAAATGTAAACGATTATTTGAAGCAAACAGTCATGTGGTACCTAGTTACCAAAATCTTAGCTGGACTGAAGCATGTCTAATGGTTTATGTTTTCTGCAATGTGTTCATCAAACCTTAGGAAAACTCTTTATTTCCTAACTGTACCAGATATGTTGCTAAGTTCTCAGTGGAATGATTTTGTCGAGAAAGCAAAATTATGCAGAATTCAATAAATTAGGAAGTGGTGTAGTCACTTAACTGTTTTGAGTCAGGTGTTGGCCTTTTGCGGTTTACTCTTTTTACTTTCGGATGATCTTTCTACTTAGGAAAGGCCTTTTGTGTTGGAGGGGTTAATGATGGTCGGTTCAAACAGTCTTTCCTAAAGGTGAATGAAATTGTCTGGGGATAGCAAGATTAAAATGAAAAGTACAGTATACAGTATATTGTATCAACAGCAACAGCTAGCCCTTTACTATTACCACTGGGAGCTCTTGGTTTCTTGTAAGCCTATCTGATGGAGCCAGGATTTCGAGGGCTTGAATGATGAGTGAATGGAAGCGTGGCTCATTGAATTGGGCAAACTTTGGTTGTCTGGACATTGCAGCTCCTCACCCTGCCCTAGGGTGGGAAAGGAGGTCCAGATGATGATGATGATGATTATTATTATTATTATTATTATTATTATTATTATTATTATTATTATTATTATTATTATTACTGATGTTTTTATGATGATGATCTAAAAGTCATGTTAATTTTTATGTTTGAACTTAATCTGATGGTAGTGAACACTTAAAATATTTCTCTTCTGATTTCATTGAAAACTTGTCAGAGAGTAGATGGTAGATACTTTGTAAACTGTGTCAGTATCACTCTGTTGTGCACAATGTCATGCATATGCCCTTTAATATATGCATATACAATAGTCCATTACTGGGCTGATTCTCACAGCAAAGTTGTTCCTTATGCTGATATTTTAACAGTACACTTGTTCTGGGAAGATATATGTTCACTTTTCTTAGAGCACAGTGATATCATGATCAGTCATGGATATAGTTACAGCTCTCAAGGATCAAGCAACACATACGTAGTCAATCACATGTTTACTGTGACAGAGGACGTACCGGTATCATATGAAATATATATATATTTTTTAGTTTTTAGTTTTAATTTTTTATTTGTTCTTCAAATACCTGTAATCGTTATGAAGCCATGTTTATTCTGTTAGGATGGGCAAAGTACTTATTGCGAAGTTTTAATGTCAGTGATATGAACAGAAATGTAATATAATCACCTTATTATTGTCTTTGCATATACAGTATGTATAGTGAATGATAATTATGATAAGACTGAAACTTTGACTGGGGCTCCTTGTATGCCAGCGAGTGAAGCGCAGACCTACAGTTCTAAATTGTACACCGCTGTATGTGGTAACTTAAGCTTTGTGGAAGTCCTTTATTGCTGTTTAATGACCACATTATTAAAACAGAGTGTGAAGTTGTGAGCAGTCTGCTAATGTATGACAGTCAGGTATGGTACACCTGTTGTAGTTGTTGTTGCTTAACCCCAGCCTGCTTGGCCAAGCAGAGCCATGGACCACATGTAAGCACCTACAGTGGGGTCATCCTACACATACAATACAGTATGTACACCATGCAGGAAACTGGCATGCTCTTGTGGTAGAGAGCACAGGGTCCTTCCCACAGTGAGGAGCTGGGAAATAGGAAGTTTGGCTCCCGGGTGGATGCTACAGATGCTCCACCCATTGTCTCAGTGCCACCACATGTAGGCACCCCTTCTGCACCATGGAACACCTGTTCCTGTTAGATGTGATCAGTCTGCATTTTGCATTACAGAGTGCCATCAGCATTGATACAGAAAAGTCAGACATGGTCTGTCATCATTGTCACATGCTTCAGAAAGTATCCATAACAATGCAGGGCCTGTCTAAACTTCATTGTTTTCAGTTTTAACAGTTTACCAATCTTTGAGATGTATGAAAATAGAATGTATAGCGTACCCTTATATTACTTAGAATCAGTGACAGCATAATAAGAAAACCAAACTGTTTGTAACTATTTGTTTTTTTCTCTGGTCTGTTCATATTCATAAGTTGTCTTCGCTCGATTATCTGGCTAGAGGGATGTCAGAAGGTGACATACTGATGGAAATTTATGTAAAACCCTCCCCAGACCCCCACATGAGGTGTAATCCGCTATAAAACTCTATAACTGTTCAAACATAGAAAAGCACCCATGAATACTGTAATAAGCATGATAGAATATCATTGTACTGTACTGTACCCACACTATACACCCAACATCCAGAGGTAGATTAGGCAGGGCTAGGCAGGTTAGCAAGGCAGACAGAAAGAGGATAGCCAGACCCAACCAAGCATGAGGAGAGAGAGAAAGAGTGATGGGTGTGATGCATGAGTGACAGTAATAAAACAGAAGACGTTAGGGGAAGTAAATCACCATAAAGTATCCAGAGACCTTCTTGATGTGGTAAATCCCGTGTGGTTAGTGGTGGTTATGGTCAGGTGGTGAACAGACTTTGCCGCCGCATCCTCGAGCTTCATTGTCCATACCGTGAATGTCGGGATATCTGCCCATATTCACTCCCATTGCCATGTGGAATGGGGGGGGGGAGACCAACACATCATCCATTGTGGGACAAGATACATTAGGAAAAAAAGAGTATGAAATGTATTGAAGAGGAGGGATATACATACAGTAGGTGTGTGGGACAATATACATAAGGAAAAGAGTATGAAATGTATTCAAGAGAGATGCACATACAAAACTGTGTGGGGCAAGATACATAAGGAAAAAGGAGTATGGAATGTGTTGAAGAGGAGGGATACATGTACAGTAGCTGTATTTAATACTGAACATGAGAAGAAATTAAGAGAAAGGGACATACAGGTAACAAATTATTAAAGAAAGAAACTTGCCAATTTGGCAGTATCAAAAACAGTGTTTTGGTAGTAAGACTGACGGTGCCAAATTGTTTTGGTGGTGGGACTCCTGATGAACAGTGCGGATTTTGATTTTTGGGCTTCTTGCGGAATTAAAAAACTTATCTCCATTTTCTGACAGATTTGATGCCTTCCGGATGATGCACTGACAGATAATTGAGAGTTTATATGGAGAGCAACTGCAGTGAGTCAGTTGCATACTCATTTCATTGTGTGTATATGCCTTAAGTTTAAGATTCAAGCACAAACCTTGGCAGATATTTAAATTGGGTATTGATAGTATGTCCTTTCAAATGCATCATATGTTTACACCTTGTTGATTCTGCTACTGGCAAGTACAGACTAACACACTCAGATATACCAGGAGCCATTACAACATTTTGACATTCACCTGCATCACTCCTTACCTGCTGATATGTTGCCAGCATGGAGGAGGGTTACATCTGACTATCACTCTCCCTCTGAGAAGAGCCAGTACTGCAGAAGACCAAATATGGACAGGTACAGACACACAGAATCCAGACACTGTATGGGGTGTCCTGGGAGGAAAGTGGATAATTCTGGGAAATTAGAGATGAGGGAATTGTGAGTTTGAAATGCTTTATCACTCTTGGTTCACATATCAACAGTTATGGCACTATAGTTGCTGATGACCATATGGGTGAGATATGAGGATCATTTTGCTCATTAGGACATCAGTAACTGTAGGTCCATAATGGCTGAGATTTAGATCCAAGGCGATATATTTTTTATATAAAGTTCCCTCTTCTGTCACTTCCACAGTTATGCTCTTTCCTCCCAGGACATCCTGTATATGGAGAAAAATGCCTAATTTGTACCATGTATTAGAAAGCAGAAATATTTAAATGCATCGTACATATGGAAATATATTTTTTAGAACTCACGGTTTCCAGCAAATGAGATTTCCACACACAAGTGTCATTACCAATACACAAGGTTTCCTGAAGCATTTTAAAGTCAGTTCAAGACATCATCATGTTTGAGCTAATGAGGAACAGTGATGATTAGAGAGAAGGTAAAACCAAATGCTGTATGCTAATGCTGTTTAACTTACTCTGCCCTTTGGTATAGTTATTGCTGTTAGTACCACATGGAAATACCTTGTAATATTTTGCTTTTTATTTCACTTATCTTTTACGTGTCATAATAATACTGTACTGTGTTCCGTTATCACAGGTGTACACAGTATATATACTTTATCTAGAAAGAAACTGCACTGTGGAGAAATATTTGCCTGGACTCATGCTGTATATGTAAAGAAATATGCTTGAAATGTTGACATATCATAAATGTTAAATTAAGGCATGTCAGAAGCTTTCTGTAACTCAGTACCTTATATATTTTCGTTAAGTATGTTTAAATTTATATTTCTAAGCTTCATAATTTTTCAGTTGATGCCTTAGAGTACTGAGGAAGGCTAGCAGTCATGAATGTGAATTTTCCTGAAGTGAAGCTTTATCTGGTATTAAATCAGTGTTATTTAATTGTATACTGGATGGTTCCCATCATCAATCAGGATTGAGCTTTAAAATATAAACTTTTTCCATTGTAAATTAGGAGAGGCTTGGAAATCAGTGTTAATGATAGAATATGACCTTTAGTGGACAATTTCTTTGTAATATATTCTAAACAAAATGGCCAAAAAAGGGAAGAGACTTAAAAAACAGCGTCACAGATCATTTTTATAGGTAGCATTGGAACTTTTGTGGGCAGTATTTGTATGATATAATCTGAACTTCATATCTTATCATTTATAAAGGCGCCAACATACTGTACTTGCATGCATCGGCCTTGGTCACCTAATGGCAGCTCTCCATGCTGCTCGATCTCTGACAGCCTCCCTATTCAGTCTCATATCCCTGAGGTCACATGCAGGGATAGGAGACTGAATAGAGAGGCTGCCAGAGATTGAGCAGTGTGGAGAGCTGCAGAGAAAAAAAAATAATTTTTATAATGAGGATTTAGTGTACAGATGAGTCATTAACCCATTGATCCCTGTGATAGCATTTTCATTTTATTTATCTTCTCCTGATGGTTTTATTAAATTTAGGTTAACCTTTTCTAATTCAGTGAGGCTGGACATGGCTTTCATAAACCATTTAAGTAATGAGAGGCCTTTTCTAAGTTGAATAAAATAATTTGGTAGCAGTGAGAATGAAATGGGGGAATGTCACCTGAATTCAGATGGTTAAAAAATCCTGTGTTAATGTACAGTACAGTATTCAGATTTAGAGTTTTTACTGATTCCTGAAAATTCTCAGCCAGTTCCAGTGCAAAGACAGGTTGTAAAAAAAAAAAAAAAAAAAAATGTGAGATAGTAACGGACAGTATTCCAGATCTTTGCCCTAGTCATTGCTTATTTCTTCATTGAAGCAAGTTGGTAATTGTTTATTTTGTGTTCTGGTCAGTATAGTTTTATTGCCTTAGTTGTAACTAAGATTAAGGTTATTGAAAATGTTAATCATTTTGGAGATCCTGGTTAATGTTACAATAGTTGTAAGTTCTGAATAGAAACTCAGGTCAGCAGACAATGTTTAATAATCTTGACCATACTACTTTCTGGTTAATTTACTCTCAAGTACAGTAACTCGGGTATGTCAGGCGATGTAACTTTTTTATTTTATTTTATTTTTTATTTATTTATTTTATGTACAGTCAAGGTCATAAGTTGGCCTGTTTATCCACTACATTTACTTTACACTTAGCCCCTGCCAAACTGAGTCTTTGTAACCTCCCCTGGGTCATTTTTGTATAACCAATGTAATTTTACCTCATTTGAGGCTTAAAGTCTGGCCTGTGCTGACCTTCATTGTGCTTCATATGAGGTTTGCAGCTTCGTGAGGGTTAGCACATGTCCATCACTGTTCTCCTTGGCAGATCATATGAGAGAGAATCACCTTGGCCAAAAAAACATAGCTCGCTTCTCTCAGTTAAAAAATATTTGTCTGCTGAATGAAGTTAGAAGTGGAAGAGGTGAAACATTGAGTGAACTTTTGTCCCTAACTGTGCATTAAATAATCTCTTGGAGAGATATTATTAAAGACTTTGACTATGAGCAAGGGTGAAGCCATTGTGAGTCTCTCGTCAAGTAATGGCATTTTCTCACATGTGAGCCGCCTGACTGTAACGCTTTTGAGAAGCTTATGTCTCAGCAACCACAGGGCCGAGCACTGAGTGGTTTGCACCTTATGATAGCCCAATCATCTAAGATTAGTTTCGACAGGTTTCGTCACACTCAGGCGATGAACGTGGCACGTGACTCACGCCAAATGCAGCATGTCAAAAATCTTCAAGAGGCCCAATCATCTAAGATTAGTTTCGACAGGTTTCGTCACACTCAGGCGATGAACGTGGCACGTGACTCACGCCAAATGCAGCATGTCAAAAATCTTCAAAAGAGGGCCACAGGCCAGACAGTTTGTTGTAAAGGCATGAAATTTGGAAGGTAGATAGCCATCAATGTCTAGACATCCTCTGGGTGTAAGGCGACATTTCAGTCCTTTTGGATTTAAATGGCCTCGCTTGTACTTTGCTGACAAAGGCGTTTTACTGGTGCACCATACACACACTTTAGAATCATTAAAATAATTGTATACAGATAGTGTAACTAAGCAGCAGTACTGGGATAAACCATTTTTCCGTTTTCATCTTTTAAATATATGCCTTATAATCCTTTATTAAATATGGCCCCATGTAGGAAAATGAAGCCAAATAGGAAGGATATGTGACAAAACTTCCAACATACTCAATCTACACTAATGTTTTTCTTCATCTATGTTTTGTTTGATTGCACTAAATACAGTACTGCATGTTGTATGAGTATACAGTGTGACAGCAGTTAGTAAGGAAACTCTGTCTAATGTGTTTGTTTTGGATGTGGCCCTTGTGAACTCCTTGAGAATGCATGTTAAAATGTGCTGTAGGTAATCCTTTCTATTCCTCTTTTAAGTTAGTTTTATTAGTAGGTGCTACCATGATGATTTAATCTTCATTTCTTGTACTTTTAGGATAGTTTAACTCTTTTGTTGTCTATGTATGTGTGTGCATTTTAATTTATGTTAGGAATAACTTGTTAAATATTGTAATTATTATTTTTTTATAGAAAAAGGTAGCCAGTGAAATAGCATAGTTAGATATGTTTTGTACAGATTTGTATATTATTTGTGATACTTGTTTGTGGCTAACAGACTGCTGGCATGATGGTGAACACTAACTCAGCCCATGAAGGGGACATTTTGTTGAACTTTGTCTGAGATACAGAAAAGGAAAGTCACAGTATTGCTACTCTCCGTGTCAGCAGAAATTAGATGCAGGTTGCAAATTTTTCTTGTAATGTTAATCCTTAACCTGTGGCTATAGGATTCCCTGCCCATCCCACGGTACACAAAAAACGGGTTCATCAACTTTCTTGTAAGCCTCTTTTACTCTCTTGATGTGAAAGGGAATATAGTAAAGCTTAAGAATTCTTGTTGAGGTCAGAAACTTTCATAAGTTAGCTATATTCTAGAATTTGTCTTCTGAATCATAAAAATATATACAGTAATTTTTATTTTCAGAATGGACAGCTTAAGAAAATGATTAGACAAAACAATGTTATATTCAAGAATGGACATGCCAGTTTTACATCAACATCTACTGTAGTATGGCCAGAGTGAATGATAAAATATCTGTGTTTTGAGAGGCACTAAAAAACAGAATCCTTCACCAGGTGATTACTGATAGTCAGATAACAAGATCTCAGTCCAGATTTAACTGCAGAAGAGTTAATATTAGTTTCCCCTTCTGGAAAGTATGCAATAGTTACCCACCACACACCCCAGAAATTATGTAGCAGTCTTCATTATTTAAGAAAGTAGGACAGAACAAACCAAGAAGTCAGTTTCTTCATACATTGTTTAATCAGTATCAGAATTTTTTATTATTAATAACTGGCAAGTGAAAAGACAGCTACTGAAACTTTTTTTTTTGTAATGAAACACCACAGAAACACCTTGATCTGAAATATGAAGTCAGTCATTTTGCGTCCTAAGCATCTGAAGCAAAAGTTAAGAGGGTAGGAGCTTCTCTCAGCTGAACAAAATCATGGGAGTAACCAAATTAGAATGTGAAATAAGGCTTTACTTCTAAAGGGGCAATTGAAATATGCAATAACCCATTAGAATACATGGGCTTACCTCAGCAAACAAAAAAGGTAGTTAGACTGGAATACCTAGGCAGGGCCCTCCCCTCTTTGTATTAATAAGGGAACATTTGATAGTTGCCATATTGTTTCACTCTTCATGCAAATACTGTACTGCTTTATGTAGACAGTACTGTAAGTTCATAAATAATTATTTCATTTAGCATAATTAGCATATTTTATTTTCAGACCAAAAAAAATCTGAAACAGACATACTCATTTTCGTATTATTTGTATTTCCCATGATAAGTTATGACAATGATTTATTAGTTATGTTACCTGTACATTTTCTGCACTAATGGTAAATTTAGCAGTATCAGATTTTGACGTATGTTGATATTTAAATTAACCAGGGATATATTGAACACATACTTGCAGGTATTCCTCCTCCTACAAAATTAAACATGGTAGCCACAGGCCTGCCTCGCAGTTCATCGGATATGATCAGCCTGATCTAGAACTTTTTATCCCGTACACACCAATATTTTTCATTTATTCTAACCTGATGGTGAACAACCCTTCCGAGATTAATATTCCGCAACACATCTCTCCCAGGATTCCAGATGTCCTCACTTTGTTTCCCTGGATATGGTCAGCCCTGTTGATAATGATAACATGATAGTAAAATTAACAGATGACACATTACACAGTAATTTATATTTATGTGTTAAATACTAATGTAAGATGTGGATGTTCTTTCATAGTTTTTCTTTTCATTGTTTTGGTCCTCAGGGCACTTGTTTTTTAAATGGAGTAACTGCAGTGGTGTAAACTGTATTTTTTATGCAAGGAAAAGGGAAAATGTGATTCACCTGAGTATTAGTGATGGGAGATAGTAGTGGTGTCTGTTGGCTTAGGGTGAGTGTAGCTGCAAGCTTTTTATATAACTGAGGGTATGGCGGTCAGCTTGCTGTTGCATGGAGGAGACACCATTAGGTACAAGGCAAGGAATTAATGTGTCAAAAATCAAACATAAAACATGTGCTCTTTTATTTCATCCTTGATATACTGTGATTACTCATCACTATGTCCTAGGTGGAAAAAAAGGTCATGATGATGATAGCATTGATGATAGTAGTGGTGATCTGATGATGCCTTCATTGATAACTTGTACAGAAATTAGCATGTTCTTGTAATGATAAATTTCTCGACTACCGTATAACAAAGGTATTAAGTACTTAGTGCTCCCCCCCTTGGAAGCCACAGATGGTGGATGGCCATGACAGAACCACCTCCAGGCTGTCAGACTGCAACTATGGAGCTGAAATGTATTTTTTTTTTATCATGAAAAATCATATTTGCCAGTTTAAATTTCTTGTTCGATCACCACAACAGCACTAATGTAGGAAGAACTTGATATATATTGGATGTGAGCAAGGAATCAGTAAAGCACTTTTTGCTTACTTTGTATATCCAGTTTGACACAAAATATAAAATAATACTCTACCTGATTTCTTTGTTGAACAAATGCACTGATGACCTGGTATCCATTGATTTTGAATATGACATATAACAACTACTATATTTGTACATTTTGTGTAGAATATACCATAATACTTTCCATCTGCATATGTTAATAGTGTCTGTATGAATGCTTCAATATTAATCAGGCCTATGGACAGAATATAATTACTATTACAACCTTCAGATGATTTGATGTAACTTAGGACTGGCCTCTGGTAGAGAAGGAATTAAAAAACCACTACCCCTTGCACTATGAGATCTCCATTGAGCTGAGTAACATCTAGCAGCAACAGGAAAAAGAAATAGTCTCAAATCCACTAACACCTTCACGCAGTCCTCTTGCTGCGTCATGTTCTGTCCACTATTAAGTAAATACTATACAACAAAATTCATATTGCTGATTAATTACAGATTTGCTTTCTGGTTTGACTAATGGTAATGTACAAGTAAAACTATGCACATAAGGTTTGGTTAAATATCTAAATTTATGACTGACATTTCTGGCAGTCTTCTACCAGTCCAGCAAGGACAGATGCAGTAGTTCAGTGCATGTGTTTATCAGGACCACAGCAGATTACTAGACACTTGTTCTATGTAGGAAAACCTAGTTTTGGGAAAACCAAACCCAATTTGTTTCTTCATATAGATGTCACTGACACAGTCATGGCTAGTTACACACCTCTTTGTAGATTATGTAGGTTAATAAGGACATATATTGGTGTGAAATGGCTTAGAAGGTACAGTATTGGACTGGTAAAAAATCACTGACAATCTAGTGTTAGTATCATAAAACCCCCTGGCTAAGTTTGTGTGCATCATACTAAATGTCTGTTTTCTTGTGGTTCTGACTCAAAGTGAAGTGATGCAGTTGAGCTGAGGCATGACTTACTACAATATGGAAAATGTGCCCAGGTTTCCTTGCAACCACCCTGTGGAGGGGAAGTAAATTGCTGGATTTGCATTTTTCTGCTCTGTGTAGTGTTACTGATATGAGGGCAGTGAAAGGAAGATGTGGAGGTTTGTCAGATAATATGATTGCAGTATGCAAGATCAAGCTGAGAGAAGTGAGATGGACCAAGAGAGAGAGGAGCTGTCAGGGAGAGAGAGTGAAAGTTGAGAAGCTGAGAATCAAAGAAATGACAGATGAATACAGGGCCAAAGTAGGGGAGGAGTTAGTGACTTGGAATGAAATGGAACTGGGCAACTTGCGGCATCTATATAGAGATTGCTTGGTTAGGAATGGTAAAGCAGTGTGTGGTAGGACAAGAGTAACAAAAAAAAAGAAAGGTACGGCAATGTGGGATGAGGAGATTAAGAGAGCAGTGGAGGAAAAATGGAAGAAGTGACTAGAGTGGATACAGCACAGGGGTTCTGATGAAATAACATCTGAATATATTGAGATCAAGAGGCATGCAAAGAGACTAGTAAGCAGAAAAAGGAGGAGGTAAATGATGATCCAAGAAGAAAAGTGAATGCAAGCTACTCAGATAATAGGAAATTATTCTGGAATGAGGTGTGGAAATGTAGAAGTGACAGTGGACAGAAGTGTGAAAGTATGAAGGATGTAAGTGGCAGATTATTAACCCATGGGGATGAAGTAAGAACCAGTTGGAATATATTTGTGCAGCAGCACAAACTGTTGATTTGTGACATGGTGCTTAAGGATCGAGTGATGAGAAGGAGGACATATGTACCTAGGAGGAAAACATGGAAGCTGGGAAACCAATCAGTAAGGGATGCCTTTTATAGTGAGATGAGGAGAGTGGTGGCTGAACAGGAAGCCGTAGTTAGAAGCGTTAATGAACAGTATAGAGCCCTTAAGAACAACCTCTTGAGAGTTACTGATACAATATGCGGTTGGACAAGAGGCCCACCAAGACATAAAGTAACTTGGTGGTGGGATGAGGGTGTAGAAGCTGCAGTTAAGGAGAAAAGAAGGCTTTTCCAGGAATGGAAGAATGGTGGTAACAGGGAGGAGTACTTGGCTGCCAAGCGCAGGGCTAGAAGAGAGGTATACAGGGCGAAGTCTGAGTCACAGAGACTTTTACTTGATAATCTAAATCGTGGAGAAAGGAAAAATATGATTTTTAGGGTGGCAAATCAGGTGAAGAGGGATAATCGGGACATTGTAGGTGAGCAGTGTGTGAAGGATGATGATGGAAGGGTGGTGGTGAGCAGTGAGGATATTAAAGATGCATGGAGAGAGCATTATAGCCGATTGTTGAATGAGGAGTTTGATTGGGATAGAGAAGGTTTGGAGCCCGCTGATCCAGTGTTTGGCCCTTGGCCTTTGATTGACGCTGCTACTGTGAGTGAGGCAATAGGCAGGATGCGGGTGGGGAAGGCGGCAGGTGTGTCTGGGTTGACTGCCAAAATGTTGAAGGCCTCAGGAGATACTGGGGTGAGGTTAGTCACTGACCTGATAAATAGGATTATATATGAGTGTGTTGTCCCAGATGATTGGCTGAGGAGTGTAATTGTAAATGTGTACAAGGGAAAGGGTGATACCCGGGAAAGGGGAAATTACAGAGGTATAAAGCTTTTAGATCAAATAATGAAAGTAATGGAGAGAGTTCTAGAAGGTATGATTAGAGAAAGAGTGAATATAGATGAGATGCAGTTTGGGTTTATGCCAGGCAGGGGGACCACTGATGCCATATTCATTGTTCAACAGCTTCAGGAAAAATATATTGGAAAGAAAAGGGAATTGTATTTTGTTTTTGTTGATTTGGAAAAGGCCTTTGACAGAGTCCCTAGAGAGGTGGTGAAGTGGGCAATGAGAAAGCTAGGGTTGGAAGAGTGGCTGGTTAGGGTGGTGATGGCCATGTACATGGGTGCTCGCACCCAGGTAAGAGTGAATGGAGCTTTGAGTGATGAGTTTTCCGTGAATGTTTGGTGTGCATCAGGGGTCAGTTTTGAGTCCCTTGTTGTTTATCATGGTGCTTGAAGCCCTCTCACGTGACCTTAGAGATGGACTCCCATGGGAGATGTTGTATGCTGATGATTTGGTGTTGATTGCGGAGAATGAAAAGGAGGCGGAGGAAAGATTTAAGAAGTGGAGAGATGGTATGGGGCACAAGGGCTTGAGGGTGAATGCAGATAAAACAAAAGTGATGATATCTAGGGTTGGTGGCGGTACAATCAGAAAAGAGGGAGAGTGACCATGTGCAGTTTGCCACAAGGGTGTGGGAAGCAATTCCATCTTGTGTAGTGTTTGTGATAAGTGGGTGCACAAGAGATGTAGTGGTATTAGAGGTAGACTGCGAGATGATGCTGATTTCATGTGTGCGTGCAGCGTGTCGGGGAGAGCAGGTGGAGATTGTTAGGCGTGAGAGGGTTGAACTTGCAGGTGAGTCTCTTGAGTGTGTGGAGGAGTTTCGTTATTTGGGAGACATGTTATGTGCCGGAGGTGGGGCTGGAGTTAGCTCGGTTGCTAGGGTGAGAAGTGGTTGGAAGAAGTTCAGGGAGCTGTTGCCTCTCCTGACATTGAGAGGACTCTTCTTATGTGCTAAGGGGTCGTTGTATGCAGCATGTGTTAGGAGTGTGATGCTGTTTGGTAGTGAGACCTGGGCAGTAAAGGAAGAGGATATTCGCAAGTTTAAATGTACAGAAATGACAATGATTAAGTGGATGTGCAGTGCGTCCCTGCGTTCAAGGCCTGGGGGGGCTGGGTTTACGATGGAAGAGTTGAGAGGTAGGATGGGACTGGAATGTATTGGTGTTGTGATGAGATGTAGGCTGAGGTGGTTTGGACATGTGGAGAGGATGGGGGATGATAATTGGGTACAGAGGGTGAGAGGTGTTAATATTGAGGGAGGGGTAGACCGAGAAAGACATGGGACGAGGTCATTAAGTGTGACTTAAGGGTTAAGGGACTGAACAGGGAGGCTGCCAGGGATCGAGCAGCGTGGAGAGCCGCCATTAGGTGACCAAGGCTGACGCATGTAAGCATGTTGGAGCCTTCAAAAACGAAACGAAATGAAACGATGAATGGGGATTAAGGGAGCAAAGTGACTTAACATGATTGGTTTTGGGGGTGTATAGAGAAGGAATGCAGTGCCAGGAAACCTGACATGCAGAGTAAAGAACGCCGTGAAGTGGCTGAAAAATAGGAAAGCAGCTGGGGTTGATGAAGTGTATGCAGAGATGATTAAATGTTGTGGAAAGAGCGGAATGAAGAGCTTGTTGGAGATATGTAAGAAAGCATGGATGAGTGAAACTGTGCCAGTAGAGTGGACAAAGGCAGTGATTGTACTGCTATACAAAAATAAAGGTGAGCGAAGTGAGTGCAAGAGTTATCGTAGCGTAAGTCTATTGAGTGTGGTAGGGAAGGTATATGGAAGAATTATTATGGAGAAAGTAAGAGAGATATCAGAAGTCCTAGTGAATGACAAACAGGGTGGCTTCAGGAGTGGCAGAGGATGTGTGTATCAGATATTTGCAGTAAAACAGATGGTGAAGGCATGTGAGAAGGACTACACGATGTTTATGGCATTTATGGATCTGGAAAACTCATACGACAAAGCAGACAGAGAAGGATTGTGGAAGGTTTTGTGCATGTATGGTGTAGATGGTAAGCTGCTAGGTGCCATCAAGAGTTTTTATGATGGTAGTGAGGCATGTGTAAGGGTAAATGGGCATCTAAGTGATTGGTTCAAGATCAAGGTGGGCGTGTGACAAGGGTTGTGTGATGTCCCCATAGGTGTTCATTATATATATATATATATATATGTCATGTCATCGGCCGTTGAAGTCCACTGCAGGACTGGCCTATCCCTACCGAAGCAGGGACGATACAAGCCATGTAACTCTACCCAGTGGCTTAGGCTGTCTGGTAGAGACTATATGTAGGGTGAGAAGTGCTTGTGAGTGTAATTGTTGTGGTGTAGTGGCTTTGGATGTGTGTGTAGTCTGTGAACCAAGTGTAATCGGCCCACCTCAAGCTGATTGGGTGCAAGCATATTAGTATGCAGCACTGGTTCAATCACAGCACCCCTTGTGTCCGCAAAAGTGGTCAGTGGCTTGGTGAACGCTTCCCAAAGGTTTTACAACTTTGGCGGGAGGCGAACCCGCGCCCACCAGCGTGCGAGACGCACACTCTGCCACTGTACCATATATAGATGGGGTGACAAGAGAAGTAAAAACGCGAGGCTTACATGAAGGATTGTTAGTGTCAACTTTGACATACGGACGTGAGACTATGGTGTGGTATGAAAATGAAAAGTCAAGAGTATGAGCAGTGGAGATGAGACTGCTGGGAAATGTAATGTGGAGTACAGAGAGTGGATAGGATATGGAATAATATGATTCGTGAAAGATACAGATTGAGGACGGCTGTGGGCACCAGAATCGAAGAGAGTGTACTGAGATGGTTTAGTCATGTGGAGAGAATAGATGACAATAGAGCAGTGAAAACAGTATATATATGAGCGAATTTGAAGGAGGGAGGAGGCAAACTATGTCAAGAAGGTGGAGGAATATGTGGATGCGTGTGTGGGGAAGAGAGGTATGGAAGTTGGTGAAGCTAAGGGTCTAACAAAGAGACCGAGCTGGCTGAATGAATTTTGTGCGGAGAAGCGCGTAACCAGGGATTTGGGACCCCTTTTTACGTGACACCTTTCGGATTTACTCTATCGGATAGGTATATGTGAAGCTACAGAACGTGGCGAAGTTTTTTTTGGCCTATCTGATGCAGTCAGGACTCCTTGGGCTTGAATGATGAGTGAATGGAAGGCCTATCTGATGCAGTCAGGATTCCTTGGGCTTGAATGATGAGTGAATGGAAGCGTGGCCATTTGAATTGGGCAAATTTAGGCTTTTGTCTGGACGTTGCTGCTCCTCACCAAGCCTTAGGGTGGGAAAGGAGGTCCGGATGATGATGATGAATGATGATTATCTTTCTCGGATCCTTGAAGGAACTTGTCAAAAGGCATATCTGTGCAGGTGCTGAATGCAATATTCACTCGTACTTTATACAATGTATGCTCACTAGATTGTTTGTTAGTGAGTGGCAGAATGCTGACAATTCTAGGACGGTTATGGCTCGACCCAAGAGGTGTGTTGGTGCCCACAGTTCCCACAAGAGCAGTGCTGGTGCCGATAGTTCCCACAACAGCTGTGCTGGTGCCCACAGGCCCCACGAGTTGTGTTGGTACTACCAGTCCCCATATGAACTGTGTTGGTACTACCAGTCCCCATATGAACTGTGTTGGTACTACCAGTCCCCATTTGAACTGTGTTGGTACTACCAGTCCCCAGAAGAGCTGTGAAACCCTACCCTTCTGTCTTAACATTCTCATTTATGTGCATTCAACACTGTATGTTTCCTCTTCCCTTACAGACCAACTCTCATCGTCATACAGCATAACATTTCTCAAGTGTTTCGTATAGTGAAACCCTAGTCTTCTGTCTTTAACATTCTCATTTATGTGCATTCAACACTGTATGTTTCACCTTCTCTTACAAACCAACTCTCATCGTCATACAACATAACATTTCTCAAGTGTTTCATATAGTGTACTCTTCGCACGCAAGGAGAGGCCGTTCATGATCAGGGGAGGCAACAGTTTCCTAGCTTCTTCCATCCACTTTTCAGTCTTACCAATCTCCTTCTCCTTCCCTTACATGCCCCCGAGACAACTAAACTCCTCAACACATTACAAATGGCTGTTTCCCCAATCGAGATTTACCAATCCCCACAGCCCAGCTACCTCCACATATCGCACGTTAAAAATTTCTCATGTCCTGCAGTTTACCACAGCACCACTGCATCTTTTGTGGACCCGTCAATTGCAAATGACACGCAGGCTGTTAATTCCTCGTAAATCCCTTTCTACCCGCAGCACAGGGCCACACACCTTGTTCTACACCACTACCTCTACAGTTATCGACCATTACCTCAGTGTCTGTAGTAACTTTCAGTCCCTTTGCTTCCATTCTGTCCCTCCAACTCTCGAGGTGGTGAGGTTGGAGGGTTTTGATTGAATTTACGCCTTGAATCCAATGACGTATGTTCCATTTTAATCCTCGTTCCTCCAGTTATACGATAATTCAACTCACGGAAGATTTTGTGTGATGATGGGGTCAAATAAGACTATAACCCCTCCAGTTCGTGAAGTCTCGTAAGCTGAATAAAATCGTATAGAGATAAGAAGAATGAAATATGAAATACGCCACCTGACTGAGGAGTTAATATGATTTCATAACTGAAATGTGTCTCAGAAATTTTGGAGGGGTTTCATCTGATATACTGCATCATCCGTTATTGCCCCAAGAAGAATGTAGGGGACCGGTGTGAGGCTACTTATTCTACGTTCACACCTCTCACCCTCAGCACCAACATGCCATCCTCAATCCTCTCCTAACTATGAGGAAAACCAAGATAGGGATAATTTTCATCAGACAATTAACCATGATCCTTCCCCTTAAACACGCCTCTGGAAACCTTACCTGCGTCTTAATCGCTCGCGATGACTTGTCTGGGCCTGAAGGTGGTGTGGGTCTCTGTGTCAGTGGTGTCGGGGTAGTGCATCATATGTTTCATGCCGGTCTTGGTGCTGATGTCCAGCTGCCCGTTGAAATACGTGTTGTTTATGTACTCCATCAGTTGGCTCACCTGGCGGAGGAGAGAGAGGTTCACTTTTTTTTCTTTCCTTTTCTCTCAGGTCTTCGTCCTACATGTTTGTGCGATCCCATTTTTTACTTTCCACTTTTTCTCTTTTCCTTTTTTTCTTTTTTCCGCTTTTATTTTATTGTATTTTATTTTATTACTTTTTTTTTCTATTGATGGAAGCTAACACCGTTACTGGGTGCCATGAACCAGTGTCGCACATAAGGGGCTAATACTGACTGGGTCATAATCTCGCTGCTTTAGACTCCTCGGCAATTTGCTTCTACCTAACAGCCCTTAATATCATAATGCAGGTTGCTGGTGCACGTAAATCAGTATTATGTATATCTATCTTTCTATCATGCAAGAGAATATTAACCTCTTTCACTACGGTGACGTCTCAATTTGCTGCTTCCAGGCGATTTTACAGTTTAGGGCAGGCTTTTTTTTTTTTTTTTTTTATGAAGGTGTGTATGAGGGCTGTTTCTCCATTTGGAAGTCTCTTTAAGCTCAGTAAAATCGTCTAATGATAGCAGGAAAATATCAGAAAACATTGTGACGGTGTAAAAGTCACATGCAGACTGAGTCATGAAGAAGTGCTAAGACGTCTCCTATGGCAACCCAAATATGCCTCATGTTGATTATATTATTTATTAGGGAGCTGAACAAGAGCACGCCGCACCGATGTTAATATTATCGTCAAGCCTGCTCCAGCAATGCAGATATGCCTCACTGATGTCAATATTATCATGAAGTCTCTTATGGTAACTAGACTACGCCTCACTTACGTCAGTATTACCTTATTAGGAAGCTGGTCCATGTTGGAATCATGATCGTCCAGTTTCTTGGCACGGGGACCATTGACATCAACACGAGGCACCACGCTGGCGTCGGGTTCTGCCTCTCGTCTTATAAAACGTCGTACCATACTCCACACGTAGTCAATGAGGTCGTATTTATTGGCTCGATGCTCAAGGTCAATCTTGACTTGATTGAATGCCTGGAGAATGATTGTGAGCATAATGTTGATGAGAATCATGCTGTTGGTGACAGAAAACACAAAGAAAATGAGAGGAGACAGAGGGTTGGCCCTGTTCATGGCTTCGAAGTCAAACTTTCCAAGCATCATCTTGAAGCTGGTTTCTACGGTACTAAGGAAACGAGAAAACTCTTCCAGAGATGCGATATACATGAAGTAGAAGAGGCAACAGAAAGAGAAGAAAACGATGACCATGGCGATGACAAAGACGGACAACTCGTCCCAACAGAACTTTATGGTGAGGGCCAGCACATCCATCCTCTTGTTGAACTGTAGCAGCTTGATCAGTTTGAGTGTGCTGAAGAAGATGATGAAGGAGAGGAGACAGAGGTACCACTGATCCAGGACCATTGCAGAGTCCATCCTTACATAGTCATTCCCAAGCGACTCTCTGAACCGCGTTAACGCCTTCTGGGTGAGGTAGTCACGGTAGAAGTAAAGACCGATGGTTGAGTATGAAGCCAGCAAGATACACACCTCAGCCAGGTTCCAGTACGAGGAAAAATAGCTACATTTCTGGTTCTTGATCTTCCAGAGCTCCATCAGTGTGAAGAGCACTGTGGCGACGAGGAAAAGAGCCTCACAGAACATTACGACCTTTCCGAATAAGTCAGGGGTTTTCAGGAGTTTTACAGGATCAAACCGCCACTTTGGGGTGATGCCTCCTCCTTCGTTAAACTCCGCCATGATGGTACAGATGGTAAAGAGGTTGACGTTGCCGTTATAGGTCGAAAACTCTAATATGACTGCTCGGGTGTGTTTATCAATCCACTTAAGCCTCTGCATGCGTTTGAGCTTTTCGATGTCATCCTGCTGGCGACCGTTCAGGTGGATGACGTAGCCCCCTCCGCTATAGGAACCCAAGCGACCAGTCGTGGAGTAGGTCTGAAGTGTAGTTGCGTCTGTGTAGTTGAACTCAGGATGTGAACACAGACTGTCGGTGTACGGAAGGCGCCTCCATCCTGCGCAGAAGTCCCTAAGGGAGGGAGAAGGTACTTACTGACGATCTTTACACGCTTTGAACTCGGGGATGTTCTTTTTTCCCCCCCTTTAATTTTTGCTATCTCCTGATGATTTGATGCAGCTTAGGGTAGGCATTTGGAACTGGAGGGGTTAGATACACCCTTCACCAGTCCACTCAAGGCGAGATGCCCTTCTCAAACTGAATAAAACCGTCTGGAGGCAACAAGAATGAATCAAGAAAAAAACGTCACCAGAGTTCAAGGGAAATGGGTCGTTTCTGTATCCGTGTAGTGGTCGTCTTAGTTTATTCCTGCTGACATCATGCAATTTTATTCAACTTGCAAAGGCTTGTAGTATTTATGGGGTCTTTTAAGTTTAATGTCTAACACCCTTCGGTCAGAAAAGGCTGTCCTGAGCTGAGTAAAATCGTTAATAGACTGCATGATTAAATTTAAATATGCATGAAAAATATCCATGGTAGTTAGCCACTTTATTCTCAAG